>APFE031146919.1:10771-34296 GCA_000404065.3 Pinus taeda | reverse complement strand
AATCATAAAGTAAGCCGACATGATAAAACATACAGATTTCAAATTTCTTCCAAATAACTATTTATAGCTCCATTATTTCCACGACGCTCTTCTCAAAACACTGATCTCATTGCTCTGATGATGGACTCACTTAGGCAGTCCGAAACGCTGGTTTCATAAAAAGTGCACAGGTTTTCCACTAGCATTACAAGAACTCGAGAGCTATGAAATCAATCAATTTTGGAGTATCTCATCAAGTGGAAGAACTTATCCGCTGAAGATTTCACATGGGAGGATGATAATTTTATACAGAAGCATCAAGAACTACTCAAGCATTGAGGACAACGCTTTTCGGAAGGAGAGGGGAATGTTAGGTCCCTATAATACTAGTGATTCCCCCATTACTATTGTCATTGTAGCCCTTATTGTTATTATTGAGCCCCTATTGTCCCCATATTGTTATTAGTGTGCCCCATATAGTCCCACTATTGTTATTGTTGTGCCCTTATGTTATTACTGTTATGTCGGCTTGATTATATTGTGACCCCTTAGACTCCTATATATAGAAGGGAGGTTTAGTAATTTGTATCATCGAAGAATTGTTAATTTGTGTAATGTAAAGGAGGTTGCCCCCTCGAAGAGGCTGAATTCTAAGGCGTTGATCTATCTTTTCTATCTTTTTGTGAGTTGGTTTCATAACAAAGGCACATTCAATATGATCTTTTTCTGGTGCAACATGCTTCCTTCTTGAAACCTTTGTGACTCTTTTTTCTTGCTTGGTTGACACTTCAATTTATTTAGGTATCCACTTCAATTTGCAATCTCAAGCTCTATGTCCAACATTATGGCATTTGAAGCATTAAGTTTTGTACACAAATGATGGAGAATAATTTCTGTTGGTGTGCACATTGGAGTATCTCCTTGCAAATTCACTTCTATGGAACTAATTGGAGTACTATTTGATATATTCCCCGCAATCCCTTGCCATATGCCCAAAATTTGAACAAGAGTAACAATAACCAAAAAATGTAGTTTGATATGAGAATTTCCTTTGTGCATCTCTGAAATTGTTCTACCTTGAGGTTTTTTTTTTATGATATTTATTGCTACTTGCAACATCAACATTTATTCTTGGAGAAAAGGATATTCCAATGTTATGTTGACTCCTTTCCTTGCTTCTATTGGAGATGATGGGATTAGAACAAATCTGAAGCTTCTTCATGTTCTTGTCTTTTGATACATTAGGGTTTTCATCACTTTTGCTAGAAGACTCACTTGCATATCCAAGACCAGATTTGTCAAGACGAGATTTTTGATGACTAAGGATGTCATCCAAGGCTTGAGAAGTCTTAAAGTTCTTGTTTAGTTGATCAACTTCTTTATCTAGAAGAACAAATTCTCCTTTCAACCTTTCACAATCTTCATCTTCCATTACTATTTGGTTCTCCATTTCTTCCTTCATCCTTGTTACTTCATGTTGCAATGAAATTTACATGCAAGGAGCTATTGCTCAATGATCTTGTGCCTGAATAAGATCACCATATAGAAAGATAAAAATGGCTAATATATAGATAGATTAATCCAAAACACAATGCTCACACATGCAACATACAAGCAATTCTAGATGCTATAAAGAAAAGAGCGTGCACTTGGCCTCCTCACAGGTTGGTGAAGGGTTTTAAGTTCGTTTCAGAATTCCAATGCTCCAATCAAACGATGTACTTCATCTACACTTAATCTCAACACCTGCACAAAAACACCAACACTCAAGGACGACAAGTGATCTTCCTCAAAAGATCATCAGCTCAAAACATCATAGAATCAATATATGTAACTGTTGCAAACATGTAAATACAGGGAAGGATAATATATTTCTATTAATCCAAAATGAAAGTACATATATATAACTTCCAGCAAAGGAGATCCTCTCCTCAATCTTGTAGTATGGTCTCCTCTCCTAATCCAACAGATCTCTCGCGCTATAGTTTGGATCCTAGATCTTACCCCCTTTCCTCTTGGTTAGATTATATAGGCTCATACCATCCTTTGGGAGAATGTATATATACACCTAGGGGCCTTAGAAGTTAGGAAAATTCTACAATAATGGACCCCTAGCCAACTCATACAAAAGTGGGTCAAGTTGATCTCCTTAGGAATGGAAAACTATAGAAACACTTTTCCCAATTATGAGTTTTTGTTCAATTATGTAATAATTATTATCTCATAATTATAATATTTTAGCAAATTAATTATGAGAAATAACTCAATCATGTAATTTCACCCTTTTAACATGGGATAAATCTCACATAAGTAAAATAAAAGGTGAAAAGGGATGCATTTTAGCTAAACAACTGAGGTAAGTTGACATTGGGTTTCTCTCACTATAATGGAGTGGAAAATAGGGTTATAACTGTTATTTTTTCACAGTGATACATTGTTCTTTGCTTTGATAATTGTATTTCTTCATTACTACATTAAGTTTAACCTGTATCATCATAACATTATTCAGATCTACACCATTATTCATTAGCATATGCAATTATATAGAAAGAACAACATAATCGTCATCATTAATGCAACAAAATATAAAGGAACAATAGAAGAAAATCATGCACACACATAGAGACAGTAGGATTGGTCCGACACCAGGGCAAAAACCATTATGGGGAAAACCCTTGCAAATCTTCTTGTTGTTAGATCGTCATCAAATGCTTCAAAAAAATATAGTACAATGATCCATAACTTTATCTATGCAACAAAACAACAATGATATCCATGATGAAATAGATCTAATCATGCTTATAACCAAAATTCTCATTTTGATGGTTGTAATGTGCTGTCACAAACTAAAATTAACTACTAGATACTACTACCACTAATCTGAACATTGTTGAACACTGTTGTCACTGAGAAAAATATTCAAAATATTGAAATCTCTTCTATGAGTCCCAGACATAGGGAGGAGGAGTTGTGCGAGCTTCTATAACAGATCTGGACAATCTCTGCATAACTGGATGACTACGTCCGTAATAGATCTGGACGCTCCCATGTGAACTGGATGAGGGCGTACAAGGTCAATAATACCCAGATCTACTTCAAGCCTTGGATGCTCTCATAAGGCTACTATGTGAGCATCTATGGCATCCTAGACGCTCTCAGGACAACTCTGTGCAAGCGTCCGGGGACTAACACAACTTGAGCTATCTTTGAAGCCTTGGATGCTCCCATACCCACTATGCCAACATCCAAGGCTCCCTGGACGTTTCCATAACACACCGTGCCAATGTCCAGGGACTAAAATGTCCAGTTCTGTGCCAACGTCTGAGATCTAGAAAACCCTATATCTGTGCGAGCTTCGACCCTGAGATTTTAGACCCATGTGTGAACTTTCCTCTAACAAACTTGTGCAAACCAAGACAATAAGAGAAGAGAATATGGTTTGTTAAATGTGTCAAAATGAGCTTGAGGGCTCTTCTATTTATAGGATTTCATGAGGGTCCGCTTGGGTTTGAGGCCGACCTAAGCAATTACACATGTGGTTAGGGCTGACCCATTCCATAATACATGTATGAATAAAATAATTCAAAAATCAACTTTCGCTTTACCAAATTGGGTGATATTTAGGTCGATTTTGGTCCTCTTGAAAAGAGTAATATAATGAAATCATCATTGCAGTCATTTGAGCTATCCAAGGTGGAATTTTATCGCAGTTACAAAAATTAACACTCCCTCTCCACTAGGGAGGATTCCACCTGCCAATATATTCCACCAATCAATATGCCATTCTAGAATTTTCAAGTGTCATCACGTATCACCACGAATCATCTCTGTCATGTGGTCATTATGCCATGACCACCTTAAGTATATCATCATCACAAATCCTCATTGTACATCTCGATCTATCCTTTTCTTATTCCTGCTTATCTCTTGATTGTTCCTGCTCATATGCTGAAGATTCTTGGATCTAGAAGAAGAAAAATTTGTTACCGGAGGGGAGCTTAAGATATCACCCTCTATCCATCAAGTTTTTACCTGGAATCTCTGCCAGCAGGCTTCTACCCAGAATATTATCATCAATCGTCATTAGAGAGCATATCATCAAGGAGCACATCTCAACCTGGAACCACATCGGCGAGGACACCTTGACATGGAATCTCATGGGGGAGCTATACATATACCACCCCATATCGAACAATAGGATATCCAAACACACAGGGGAGCACATCTCGATCTCGGGATCTCATCAGGGAGCTCAATCTCAACTTGGAATCACATAGGGTTATCTCAACCCATCCTATTGCCTACTGATCTTCCCATCGATGACCGCGAATAGTCATGGGGTAGGACACCTGCATCATAATCAACTTGGGTTGTATGCCCCAAGTACACTTTCAACTCATTGGAAAAATGAGGAGCGATGTTCCTAACAAGCCAACCTACTTGTGGGTATGATGCCAACTAGGGTATACTCTATAAATACCAAGCAAGGTAGCAAAATTCTACGACCCTATGAAGATAGGGGAGCAACATTCTCCAACATTATGGGTAACAGATAGGGGTAACGCCCTATTGTCTAGAGTTCCCTCAACCCTAGGAACCCTCCATCTCAATTCCTCACCTTGGGAGATCAGACATGGAGGAAGAGTTGGTTCAATGTCCTCGATCAATGCTGTTCTCATCATACTCAAATTTGGTATAAGCTTGTCTTAATAGAATACTTTTCGTGTTCATATATGACAACAAATCAAATATCATGTTAGAACATAAATAATCATATGAATCACAAAAGGATACCATAATCATCCTCTCTCTCAAGGAGGTACCAACGACAAGCCTGATCTCATTTTGAACAACTGCATTGTCTCAATATATGAAAATATATCGGTCCCAACTATAATTATGGAATTTTCTACCAATCAGATCTCAATCTATGTCATTACAATGTATCCATGTCATATCCAAATCATGCTTAGATAGCTCTCTAAGGAGATTATTCATCCCACCTCATGGCTAGTCATTCTAGAAACATCATGTTCAACCTCGGTTATGCTATGGACCTCTTATCCGAGATATCATGGTAGATCTCATACCAAAGAGACATCCAAATGTGCTTAACAACAATAATCTCAAATATCAACAATACATCCATGAAATTACATATCATAGGAGAAATATCTCATCCTCAAAAATAGAACACATCATGCAGATATTTCAAAGCATGTTTGGTGGAAACTCTATATGAATGAAGCAGCTCAATCATGAAATTATTCAGGTTCTATGCACATCATACATATACAGATGGATGTTCAAAACCGTACATCAATGCTTCTAACAACTGTTGAATTCCATGTCAAGTTCAACAACAACTTGAACTTCAAAGTAGAGTATCCAAGGATTTTCATTTTCATTATTCAAAAACATTTTTCCAATAGCTTTGCAATATGTAATTTCTTTCCCAAATTTCAGAAACAATTCATCATGCCATGATACACCATTTCGAGCTTAAGAAGCTATCTCCCTTTGATTTAAATCATCAGAGTCTCATCACTTGTCAAGAGTAGATCATCATGATATAAAACCAAAACCATAATCATAATCAAAGCTATACCTTGGAACTAATCATCATGACTTCATCAAATAACTGTCAAATATAGGCATATTAGGATTGGGGAGCTGTCTTCATGCAATGCTCTAAGCATAATGTCTTGCTAAGCCATCATAATCAACCTTGAATAAATCAATGTTGTACCATCACATCAACAAAGTTAGCTTATGAAAGCTTAGAAGTCAGATCACGACCATTATCAAAGTCATTATTATCATAGTATCAATACTTTCAACCAGGAGATAGGTGGAGATCATATTAAATCATGACTTCATCATCCCAACAAGTCGTAATCAGTCATGCAATATCAATCCAAACTTCATCATGTCATAATCATAACATAAGTCATTTTTGTCACTAGGAGCAGATGCATACACCAAGGACGAGTCATGCAAGTTCCATGTTCATGCTGAATCACAACTATCAATACTTCAACCATTGTGCTAGGAATGAGGAGGCCAATACAAAATCATTTTTTTGAATACCCACATAAGTCATTATCATTATGCCCACATAGTATAGACATCAGGGAAAACCAATAATCGTCAAATCAGATCATTAGTAAACAAGTCAATTCCAAAGTCGCTTTCGTAGATAGATCTATATTCAAAGAATCTCTCAATAATCAATTCAAAATTATTGTCAAGCATCATGAAATAACATTGTTCATATATATTAGTAAGCCAAATCATGCCAACATCTTGTAGCACAAACATAGTGACATATCTATATGTGTCCCGGTCACTTGCAAACACAAGTTTAGTATGCATGTTCGTATTATGGAAAACATGCAATATTTTCCTACTTGTAGATCTTGTTGTTATCTACCACACATCGGTAGGATTGGCATATCCCAAGATTTAATGCACAGTTATCAACAAATTTAACCCAATAATTTCACAAATCATATTACAATGGCAGAATCTGTTAGAGACACCTTGATTCAGAGTTCGGACAACTTAAAAAAATTTCAGATGATGGTCAATTGTAGTCAAACCCCTAGATGCTCCCTTCAGGTTAGCATGGGAGAATCTTTAGCTGTCTGGAAAGTCTCTGGGCCTTAGCATGCATGCGTCCAAGGATGAGATTTCCTAGTTATGTGACTGCGTCCGGAGCAGAAACCCTAATTTTTGTATGGGCTTCAGATCTGAGATCTACTGAAGTTCAATAATGTCATATGCACATAAGTCATACTTCAACAACACATAATGCAAATAGTAATATGAGTATGAGACTTGAAAAGAGATTCTCCCTCTGACTAGGGATCTACTTCATTCATCTTCATTCATGTCATCAGCCTTCATCTACTAGAGCCATGCAACAATAGATCTATTAGACAATAAACATATATTTATCATGGATATTAACATCATGACATTAATTTTTCATCAAAGGTTAGACTCAAAGCAGTAGATAGATGAAACATCATATCTCAGATATTATGAACACAATAACTCTTTCAGTGAAGTCACTTCATCAAGTTAGGGCATCCAGTTTAACCATATTCCATCAAGACATGACCACAGGTAGTAAGATATCTATAATATCAATCTCATAGTTATACCTCTAACATCAAGGTTACCATACTTATAATGATTAATAATATCAAGTAAGGTCATTCTATAAAAATTTATCAAAACAATGAGAGTGACAATCTCTCTTTCCATATGATTTTATCATGCTTATCATAAACATTATCAGCATACTCATGTATAGGAGTCAATGAGCTATCATTCTATATGAAATCCATCATGGCAAGTATCAAAATTATCATTTACTAGATTCAAGGTGCTAGCCTTCTTTATAAGGTTTCCAATGGATGGATGTTAGCTAAACAACAAGTGTATCAATGAATCAACATTAGATAGCCTCATAGAATTCAAGAAGATCAGAATTTCAGCACTAGGTGCATCATTTCATCATAGGAAACATAGATCCAAGTCACTTTCATATGCATGTATGAGCCATCAAAGAAAGAGACATTCTCATCATACCTTAGGGATTACTGAGCCATCCAATGATACAACTAAAATAAAACATACCATGCATACCTTGTGGTATTCAAATACCAATGCACCTTTTCATAGGTAGTTTGTAGTGCTTGTCACCTTTTCATTAAGTACCTATTTTCCTCCTCCAGATCTAGCCATCCTTCCTGCATCTCAAATGATCCTCAAGAGGGATCCACTTATCACATCTCATCAAGGAGGTGAGAAACATCCATATTCTCAAATACATATGCAAGAATTATAATCAATAAACATAATTAAGAAATATTTATCTTTAATGAGAGGTGATCCTCTCCCTCTTGAACCAATCTTCAAGAGCCATCAATGTCCATGGTCCATATACCAATGTTGCCTTCAGTTGTCCAGCCAGCTCTATTAGGGATTATCCCATCTAGGGCTTCATCAAATCTCGCACAAGTGCTTGAGTATCTTGACCATGCTAGGTTTCATATCTCATATCGTTTCCATAGACCATGGTTTTCTCTTCAACCCTAACCTCATAGAGTCCATAAAACCCTAATAATAAAGTTGCATAGGGTTTTCTTCAAACCCTAGAATTATTTTAGGTCTCCACCATCCTCTTCTTGCTTCCATCAAATGTGTCATCATTAGGGTGATCTCCATGAATTTTCTTTAGCCCACCTCTAATACCATGTTAGTTTTTCATAGGGCTACATTGTTCTTTGCATTGATAATTTCATTTCTTCATTACTACATTAAGTTCACCTCATATCATCATAACATTATTCATATCTACACCATTATTCATCATCATATTCAATTATATATAAAGAAAAACATCATCGTCATCATCATCATCAATGCAACAGAATATAAAGGAACAATAGAAGAAAAGCATGCACACACATGGGGACACCAAGATTGGTTTGAGACCAGGGAAAAACCCACTATGGGGAAAACCCTTGAAAACCTTCTTCTTCTTAGATCATCATAAAATAATTTAGCAAAAGATAGTACAATGATCCATAGCTTTATCTATGCAACAAAACAACTTTGATATCCATGAAATAGATGTAATCATGCTTATAATCAAAATCCTCATTCTGATGGCTGTAATGTGTTGTCACAAACTAAAGTTAACTGATGGATACTACTGCCATTGATCTAAACACTTTTGAACACTATTGTCACTGATTAGAATCTTCAAAATACTGAAATATCTTCTATGAGTCCCAGACGTAGAGAGGAGGAGCTATGCGAGCATCTATAGCAGATCTGGACACTCTCTACATAATTGGATGACTATGATCAGAACAGATTTAGATGCTCCCAGGTGAATTGGATGAGGGCGTCTAGGGTCAAACATACCCAATTATACTTCAAGCCATGGACTCTCTCATAAGGCTTCTATGTGAGTGTCTATGGCAACCCAGACGCTCTCAGGACCACTTTATGCGAGGGTCCGAGGACTAACACAACCCGATCTATCTTTGAAGCCCTGAACACTCCCATAACCCACTATGGAGGTGTCCAAGGCTCCCTGGATGCTCCCATAACACACTGTGCTAGTGTCCAAGGACTAAAATGTCCAGTTTTGTGCTAGTGTCCGAGATCTAGAAAACCCTAGATCAGTGCGGGCTTTGACCTTGAGAGTTAAAAACCTTGTGCGAACTTTCCTCCGACAGACCTGTGCGAAGCAAGAAAATAAGAGAAGAGAATATGGCTTGTTAAATTTGTCCAAGTGAGATTGAGGTATCTTCTATTTATAGGCTTCATGACGGTCCACTTGGTGTTGAGGCAGACCTAAGTAGTTACACATGTGGTTAGGGATGACCCATTCCATAATACATGTATGAATAAAATAATTCAAAACTCAACTTTCACGTGACCAAATTGGGTGATCTTTAGGTCAATTTTGGTCCTATCGAAAAGAGGAATATAATGCAATCATAATCCCATAATCTCAGTCATTTGAGCTATCCAAGGTGGAATTTGACCGAAGTTGCAAAAATTAATAGTAACACTTCAAATGTTTGGACCTTAAGAGAGATTCCATCTGATTTCAATTTGAATATCTCTTCATTCTTTTCCTTTAGTTGGCATGACATGGTCTTTGTTTCCTTCTATTCTTAATCAACTTTTCCTTTCAGGAGGAACATTTTTTCCTTCAAATTGTTGTCTTTAGCTTCTTGAATTTGTTTTTTTTCTTCTTCTAGTCGAGCTTTTAGGAAGGAGTATTCTTCTTTATATTTACCAATTTCTTCTTTAAATTTTCTCAAGTCCTTAGATCTTTGATCGAGATGAATTGTCAAAATGTCTTCCTTTTTCTTTGCTTCTTCTAATTGAGTTGTCATGGAGATTAATTCTTCATTATTCCTTTTCTCAATTTGATGCATTTCTTCCTTAAGCTTGTTGAGTTCCTCATCTCGTTTTTGTTCTTGAAGCTTGAAAAGGAAAACTTCCTTCTTTGTCTTGTCAAGGTCATGATGAACATTTTGTACCTGCCTCCTGAGTTTCTCACTTTCCTTATTCAATCTAATAATCTTTTTTAGAGAAACTACAAGTTTTTCCTTGAGATCTTCTTTGAGGTAGTCTTCATTTTCCTCATCTTCTAGGTATTTCTTATTCTTTGTGTCTTCAATTTTGTTTTCAACTATCCTTTCTAGTTCTATATTATATTTATTCTCTTTGCATCATCCTCTTAATATGATATCATGACCAACAATCCTTTTGAGTGAAGATCTTGAAGATTTTCCCAAAGCTCCTTTGATGATGAACATTTCTCCATTTTTCCCTTTATAGGATTTGGTAGGCCACTTAAGATTTCCTTTATTTCTATTGCATTATGTTCCTTGGACTCTTATTATTCCATTTTTATTTTGGTAACCATTGATTCCTAGACTTCAAAACCTTAAGCCATTAAAAAATTCTTCATTCTCACCTTCCATATTTCAAAGTTTGTTCCATTGAATATGGGCGCTTTGCACGTCTGAATGTCTTCTGATTTATTGACTAAGGATGAGACATATTTAGATGGTTTGTAAGTCTTCTTCCTTGATTTTTACATTTGTGTTCTAAGGATCTACCTTCCAGCTATTAGGATGAGACTGAAGGTACTAGATCTGATACAGATTATTGGAAATATTGAGAGGGTGGGGGAGTGAATCAACAATTCCTTTTACAATTTTTATTTTACCAATTAATATCACTTAGATAAAACAAAAAATAAACAATAATGAAATAAATAATTTTATTAATAACAAGGGGTGAAGATTCCAATCCTCTATTACAACAATTCATTTTCCAATTTGTACAATCATACCTATGATTCGTTCAAGGCTCCAACCCTAGATGAAGACTCCAATCTTCAATTCCACCAGGCTCCAACCTATACTTCACCAAGCACCAACTTGGTCTTCTCGAGGAATTCTCTAGAGCTCCAACCCTCTCAACTGGTTTAGGATCCAACCTAGTCTTCTTGAGGAATCCAATCGTCTAGGGAACCAAACTTATGCTTCTGTCCTTCAAGATAGGATCAATAGTTATTCAAGACTTATAATATCTTTTGTAACAAGCCCTGAAAATATCTCCAAGAGCACCTTCAACAATGCCCTCAAATAATCTTCAAAATGCTTAGTTCATCAATGAAACATTTTGTAACCATAATAGGTGTCTCCAAGATTCTTCATGATACCCAAACAAATTTCTTCAAGGTTACTCCATGAGGGCTTCAATCATGCATTAAGATCTCCAAGAATGACTGTAAGATCAACTTCTTACAAGTCTTCAAGAAGTCTTCAAAATGTCTTCAACAAATTGCTCCAAGAGGGTGAAATCAATACTCCTCGAAGTATGCCCCGAATATGATATTCAAAATTATCTCTAAGCATTTACAAGTCTTCACAAGTCAACAAATATTCAAAAGTAATCACAAGTCAACAAGTGTTCAAGTCTTCACCAGTCAACAAGCCTACAAGGTTTCTTCTTTAGGATATCCAATTGGTTTCTCAAAAAAATTTGCTCCAAACAAGTCTTTGAGTTCTTCAAATAACTGTCGAATTTAGGTCTATACTAAGTCCATATAAACCACTTTAAGCCTTATCCAATTAAGCCCTTATCAATCTCAAACCTAATCTGAAACAATGTACCAAAGTCCACAAGTCCAAACTGAGGCCTTGAGGCCAAATTTTAGAGATTTGGGTTTTCATAAAGATGCCCTAGTTTAATCCATAAATTAGTTCCACAGGTCTGAGATAAGGCTTCACCTAATCCAAGTTTACAAATCTAAGATCTGTTCAAATTCGAGGTCTAATTTCTAGTTCTGAGCCAAGTCTGAGCTCTTTTTTCCACTTCTATTCCTCGTATGAGTCTTGTTGTTCACTCCTATGTGTTGTTTAAGTTATATTCTCCACATCTGGGCTTGTTTTAAAGGTACGTTCACCACTTAACCCGAGTTCTATGCCAAATATGATATTTAAATTGAGTTGAACCCGATGTTTGACTCAAATCTGTGGTTTATTCCAATATCCAAGGTCTTTTCTTCAACAACTAAATTTGGGTTGAGTTCCGTACAGGACTAGGGAACCAAAATCAAGAATAAACCCAAAAAATATATCAAACAATGATGACTTATTTTCAAATTCATTTCCCGTCGAGACGTCCTTCTATCTTTGTCCTTTTGTACTTTATGTTTTGATCTCATACCAGGCTGCCACCTAATTGAAATTCACATTGCTCATATATATACTCATTTGCTTGGATTATGAAAATAAACATCTTTTGGGTTCTCGGTAGGCCGACTTGTGTAGGCTTCAAGTAGTGTTGCAAAAACTGCAAATTTTGACATATTTTCAACTTCAAAAATTGATTTCTCCTCAATGACAAATAATTATAGGGAATATGAATATTCAATAGAAAAACTCTTGATTTCCTACAAGTTGGTGTAATCTTCTCTTCAAGATATTACCTCTAATGATGGAAATTTTAAATTTCTTTTCATTATATACATGTTTTTCATAACAACCCTTAATTAAGGATCTATGTTATGGAATCAAGTGACTTAGGTTTTCTTCATCATATTGACATGCCTTGGACAATGTTATAGTTTCTTCTATATGTTTTATGACATTGTCTTGTGAGGGCACATTGAAACCATGTTAGGGTTTATAAATTAAGGCTTCTTCATTTAATGGAATTAGAGCATCATCAATACTTAGGACCTCATTCATTAAGGGCTTCATTTAGGGCTCCATGCATACATTTCTTAGGTCAATTTCAAGGATTTTCCTACATCATGCTTTAACACATTAGGGCAAACTTCAACACAACAAGGGCTAGAGATAGGGCTTTCCAATTTCAATGGCACATAGGACTAGCTTGAATAATGTTGAAAAAGCTTCATATTTTCCAGGTTTTCTTTAAATCTAGGGTTTGAAATTAGGGTTAGGATTACAAGAATCCCTCAACAACTAGGGTGCACTTAGAGTTAGAGTTACAAGATTCCTTCAATAACTAGGAGTAGGGTTTTCTTGGGGGATGCTTTAACAATGTACCTAGGTTTTGTGGTGTATTAACTTCAATGAAAACTTTACCATCAGTCCTAAACACTTTGGTTTTGTATGTTTCTATATAAAATACTCATCCTCTCATTTGGAATCTTCAACTGGAAAGTTCTTGCAATTAATGAGATACTTTGAAATTGACCGATTTCATAGCTACCATATTCTTCTTTTCGTGATTTCTTTAGGATCCAATATGAATTTTCCTTCCTCGTCAAGTCCTGACAATATAGTTTGAACTGGGAGCTCTTCACCTATAACCTTCTTTAAGCCTGAAACATGGAAAGATGGGTGTACTCATGCAGATACATGTAGCTCCAATTTATATGCCATACTACCAATCTTTTGCAACACCTTGTTTAAGGGCCATAGTACTTGGGTGATAATTTATTATCCTTCTTAGCTTGCTTGAGGGACATTTATTTGTACATTTGTAGCCAAAAAAACACCTAATCACCCACGTCAAAATTTCTTTCACTACGATGCTGATATGCTTTTCGTTTCATTCGATTCAATGCCAAAAGTCAAGTTATCCTTTAAGAGTTGGAGAACTTGTTGTTGATGCTTGATGTAATCTTCCACTGCTTGAACCTTGTAATTGAATCTTACATACGATGCGATGAATGATGTATTATATCCATAAAGTGCCATAAATGTGGTCGTTTTTGTTGTGGTATGGAAAGAAGTGTTATAACACAATTTTTCTAGAGGTAACCACTTGACCCATTGTGTTTTCTTATTAGATACAAAGCAATAGAGATATCCTTCCAAACATTTTTTCACTATTTTCCCATTAGATTGAGGATGAAAAGGTAAGCTATGGGCTAATTGAGTTCCAAGACAAGAAAACAATTCTATCCGAAAATTTCCAGTGAAAATGGGATCTTTGTCACTTACAAATATCTTTGGGTTTACATGAAGATTTTGAGTTGTTTCCATAAATGCAATAGTGACTGTACCAACTTTGAATGGATGGGATATGCACAAAAGTGTAAAAACTTGGTAAGTCTATCAACTACCACCATGATATCACTCTTTCCTTTAGACTTGGGTATATTTGTAATAAAATCCATTAATACCTCGTCTTGACACTGACTCATAAACTACCCCGGGACTTAATGGTCTCAACTTTATATTGTTAGCAAACAAAACACTCTGCCACAAACTTCTGAATATTAGATTTAAGTCCATCCAAAAAAAATTCCTTCTTTACCATGTGGTAAGTTTTTAAAAATCTTGAGTGCCCTCCTATAGGAGAGGTGTGCAATTCCAAAAGAACCTTTTGTTTGAGTTGGGTGTTCTTACATAGATATAAGTGATCTTTGTACCATAGTGAATCATTTAAATAAAAGTATCAAATGCACTGGGATCTTGCTGTATATTTTTAATGGGTTTCTACACCTCTTCATCATTATTCCATTCATCCATTTCTTTGATTATTCAATCAGGTTGGATAATAGAAATTATATAGAGTGATTCTCCACATCCTCATCCCTTCTTAAGAGTGCATCTACAACATTTTCTTCCCTTTTTTGTAGATGATTTCAAAGTCATAACCCAACATGTTTTTTACCCATTTTTTCCGCTCTTCTGAAGATACCATTTGCTCCAAGAAGTATTTAAGACTATCATGATCTTTTTTTACCTTGAAGTGTCTTCCCATTAGGTAAGAAAATCATTTCTTCAGGGCATGTAGTATTGCCAACATTTCCTTCTCATAAATAGGTTTGTGTAAATACTTTCCCTTGATTGGATGACTTTCTAAAGAAATTGGTCTTCCTTCTTGTATTAAAACAACATCAATGCCATTTCCTAAGGCATCAAATTCCATAATAAAAGTTTTTCTGAAGTTTGGTGTAGCTAAGGCCAGAGCTTGGCACATTCCCTCTTTAATATGTTCAAAGGCCTTACTTGCTTCTAGAGTCCAAAAAAATTCATATTTCTTCAGTGGTGTTGTTATAGGTGCTGTTATTTTCCCATAATTCTAAACAAACTTGCAATAATACCTTGTCAACCTGAGAAATCCTCGAATATGCCTTAAGGTTTTGGAAACTTTCCATTCCTTGATGGATTTAATTTTGTTAGTGCCTACCTTAACACCCTCATGAGATACAATATGACTCTCCACTTCCTATATCTGTAAGAAAAATTTGGAGGGTTCTGCATACAATTGTTTCTCCTCCAATAGTTTGAGCACCTTATCAACATGTTGAACATGATCTTTCCAAGACTTGTTGCAGATTAGTATATCATTAAAAAATACTAACACAAATTTTCTAAGGGTTTTAAAGTGGAATTCATCAAACCTTGAAATGTGGAAGGTGCATTTGTAAGGCTAAAAGGCATGAAAAAAAATTCATAACAACCTTCATGAGTTATGGATGTTGATTTCAGAATGTCTTCTATCTTCATTCTAATTTGATGATATCCTGAATGAAGATCCAACTTGGTGAAGTAAATTTCTCCATGTAGTTCATCCAAAAATTCATCAATGAAAATAGTGAGAAATTTATATTTAATATTGAGCTTGTTGAGCTATCTATAATCTAGACACATACACCATGATCCATCCTTGTGTTGGAAACAATATTAATACAGAGAGGGGGGTGAATCAATATTAAGGCTAATTTTAAAATTTTATGCTAATTTATTTTTCACTCATTCACTTGGCATCCACTGAATGAGAGAAACCATTAACAAGACATAAAAACAACCATATGAATCAACACAAGCATACACATAATGTAAAATAAGAGCACCTACTCTATTACATCAATTTGTTTGTGAGCCATCACTCAGAGGAAGCACCAACTCCCTCCTTTTGTAGACCCCTGTCTAGATTAACAGAAGCACCATGTGAAGCACCAAATTCATGGGTTTGTTGCAAGCACCAACTTGCAGCTCCTTAGATTTATGCAAGCACCAAATCGCAGGAAGAACCAACCCCCAAGACTTCTGAAGCACCCACTAGATATGGAAACACCAACTTCCTATATGCAGGCTCCAATCTGCACTCAAATAGGAACTAATGTTCACTGTAATTGGTAGCAATACTGCTTGATATCAACTTTGTTCTTTGTCCTCTGATCACTTTGTTCTAACCTACTTTTCTGCTCAACAATAGTCACTCCTCACAACCCACTATCCACACTACAACATCAACTATTCTTGGCCTTTTTCTCTCAATAACATTCCTTGAGCACTTGGCCCCTTCTATCCATAGCCTCTCTTGGCCTCTCACACAACATAATATCACTCATCCTTCTTCATTTTCACAGTAACCTCTGACATCTTCTCATACAACAACACAACCTCTCATGGGGTCTCTTTCTTCTTCTTAGGCACTCTCAGCCTTTCCCTGTAGAACATGCTCACTTGTCCTCACACAACAACACACACACTCACACAAAGCTCTCCTCAGAGCTTACTCAACAATGTTGGATTTCCCCCACATTTCTCAACTATGCTCCTCTATTTTGTTCCTCTGTTGCACACTGGTCGATGCTGCCTCTGTTGCCCATCACTCTATCATTCACGCTACCCGAGTGCGTAATATTGCATGGCTCTCCATCCTACAGTTGTGTCGAAATTGGTCACTGTTGCGTCATTAACCATTGAGAATGGGCATCTGAATGATCTCCATCTTGAGAATTAATTCTCGGTCCACTTGCACACTCCAACAAGGCTCTCCATGCTTATTCATGGCTCACAGAGCTGGATTGTACCTTAAGATAACTTCTATGCACATCATGGTCCTCACTGCCTTGACCCATTGAACTCTACGACCGCCATTAGTCCTGTGACACAAATACCTCTACACAATTGTGGTCCTTTCTACCGACTCATCCATTTTCCATACACCTATGTGTTTCCATTTCAAAGCTTTTACACCATACTGCAATTTCAAAGCCATTTTATTTCATAACTTTAATTAAAAGAGATGTTATTAAATCACAATATTCCAATTGGCCTTTAGCCTCTTCTACTTAACCTCTCTTGTTCTTCCACCATGGGACTAGGAGTTGTGACTCACAGCTTCATATACCATTGTAGTGTTATATCAGACCCTCTGCATATCATAAATTTGATTGAAAATCCATTACGGAATTGCAAAATCCCGATTATAATTTAGCTCCTTCTGCTTAGACCTTTATCACATTTTCTCCATAGGACCAAGTGTCATGACCGACGACATAACATTCAGGTGCTAAGGCCTTCAGGCTCCTGTCAGGGGCCTATCTCCCCATGTTATAGCTCTCGCCCTTAGTTCTTTTGAGCTTCCACAACCAAGCACCACCAACATCGAAAGCTCCCTCCATTGTAACCTTTTGAAACTACTTTTATAACTGAGTTACGATGTCTCCTTCCTCCAAAATACTCCATAGCACTTAGGTGTTAGGCCTTGCTTTACACCCTTGGTTCTATTGGTTTCCCCGTTTAGCTGCCAACACATTAGATCCCCTTTCATCATAACTTCTCTCCAAATTACAATTATAGAGGAGTTTGAAAATTTTGAGCTATGGAATACTTCCCACATGGCATCATATAACACTTAGGTTCTAGGATCTTCTCTATGCCCTTGGTTCTTTGGGTCCTCATGAACAAGTGCCAATTAAAATCAGAGCTCCCAGGAAGCGAGTATTTCACAAAAAGATAATTACAAAGGAGATATAGAAACTCCAACCTACGAAATTCTTCATAGAACTTAGGTGCTAAGCCTTCTTTGTTCCCTTGGTACTTTATGTCTCCCATGACCATCTTGCAGTCTCATCAGAGCTCCACATCAAATCAAAACTTTCCCATTAAAAAATTAGACAGGAGTTATGAAAACTCCAGTCTCCGAAATATCGACCTCCGAAATGACATCATGTTGATGTCATCAACTCCATGTGGCACCTCCTTAGTGATGACACGTGTCAAACATATTTCCCCATTAGGCCATCCAAAATACCAAATTTGACTTCCACGTGTCATCCCTATAGCCACGTCATGTGCCTCGTCAACTTCTTAGGGCCAGTCACCTGCTGCCATGTGTCTTATTGGACGAGAGAGATAGGGGTCCCTCGGACCTTGGTTTTTCAATGAATTCTCTTTGTAATTCTCAATAAATAGCAACCTTGGTGCTTTTAAAGGAATTAAATGTATATGGAATTACGAAACTCTGAGGTTTCGATGGTCTCATCCTTTCGAGGTTCCAACCTGCTCCAATATTCAACCTTCCAATGTTCTAATGTGCCCAACCTTCCAAAAATTGTCTCCGATATTCAACTTGCTCCATTCAGGTATCTTTTAAATAAACTTCTGAGGAAATAAATCGTCGATGTTTGACATTGGCCTGATGTTTTGAGCCTTCTCCGATATCAGGTTCCGAGAATTAGCTCTCGAAACTTTAACCCTCCAAAATTATATCCTCCCGAGGTCCCAAAATGCCAACCCACTTTGATATTTCAACCTGCTTAGGACTTCAAGATACTGACTTCGACAATCCATAAATTTTGATCCCAATGGCCATTCATGGACTTGCACATACCATTGAAAATATTTTTCATATCATTTTCCAGTGGGGAAGGTCTGATGCAGTCTTTGATTCCATTTGCTACCTAAAAAATGGCTACAAACTCTCTTCCATTCTTTCCACCTTGGCTCTTATTCTCTTGCCTAAAACCTGCTCTTTGAAGGAATTTTGCAAGTTTCCACATGTTGAAGAAAAGTGTAACTAGGTTCGGTATTTGTCAATGTAATTTGATCTTTGTGCTTGTTAAGAAAAATAAATATTGTTTTTATAAAATTATATGAATGAGTTTCTTGCTCATTCCATAGGTCTAGGAAAGTCAAAGAGTGAATATTGTGTTAAAGAACTCTTTATGAGCATTTATGTTATGTAGATAGGTCAAACTAGTGTCAAGAATCCCTCCAAGACAAGAACCATTCTTCAACAAAGAAGTCTGCAAGATAAACGATGTATAAACACATTCATGTCATCTTGAAAATTAAATATAAGTCATGTCAGCTTGCATCAACGGACACACCTCTTCACACTATCATGTCAGCTAATTAGGGAGGACGAAATACTATAAATACCCATCTAGGATATCCGCAAAAAGATAATGTTGGACTTGTCTGAGATTTTCGGACATACCTCTGCAATTTTTGGAAGGAACAGTGAGTATAGGATCTCAAATATCAATGAACATTTCAGTGGACAAGGTAACCTTCTCAGTGGTATCAGTCTTGATATAAATATGACAAGGAGAACATAGTCACAAGGTATTAGTACAAGAAGAAGACACAATCATGATCTCGGTGATGGATATGATCTCAGGATCACACAATAGTACACACAACCTCAACATAATTATGGTGAAATGATTTCATAGTGATGATATCACTGTCTCAACATATTGAATGGAGTCACAGTCTTGACATACTGATAAGAAGGATCACAGTGATCCCACTGTGATGCATTTTGTCTCTACATATATGTGACAAGAAGAAGCTCAGTGATCACACAATAATGCACTCTTGGCATACTGAACACAGTCATGATATCGATCTTAGTAAAGGAGCAACAAGGATATAAGTAAAGAGGCAACATTGGTGCAGCTGTAATAACCTCTTTGTTGCAACAATGATTATCTCGGTGAAGCAACAATGATGATGAAGAACTCAATAGTAACAAAGAAGAGGATTGGTGTCTTGGTCTTGGATTGGAACAATAGGTCAAGGGTTAAGATCTTGGTGTTCGTCAATTGGAATCTCTATCAGAAGAATTTTGTGTAGGTTTTCCTCTCCAAGAGGGAGAGGTTTTGGCCTTGGCAAAAATCCAAACATCTTGTGTTCTTGTCTCTTTGTTTTGGTAACAGTTTGATGAAGCAAGCACACACACTAATAATAAGAAGAAGATCAAGCTAAGATAAATTGTAAAAGGACTTCACAAATTGTTATCAAGTCTAGAAGAATCCTACTAATACTAATTTCCCTAGATTCTTCAACACCACATACCATTGGAGAGATATTTCAAAGCATTGACCAATTGTGCCATCTCCAAGATTATTTGAGCTGATCTGTTGAGGAAGAACCTCCTCCAAAGTCTGCGACTCCCAACCACCATAGTCATCATTTTATGGATTCTCTAATAAGCCTGCTACTATCGTGATTCTCTACTAAAGACTACAACAACCATGTGACTCCCCTTGAGATTGACACATCAAGCACGCCAAAATAGCCCAATTAGCATCACAACTAAGCTAGGGGACATCAAAGCCAACACTGTCTTCCACAAACATCCATGCTAGTCTGGTTGGTGTTATCACTTCTCCGGATCTCCAAGGTTGAGGAAGAGTCCAGTTGAGGTAACCACAAACCAACCTTTTGACTTGGTATCTAGCTCTACCAAGCTAGAGAGGTCTCTCTCCACAAAATCACAACCAAGAGGTCTGGATGAATTAGGGTTTTAGGCTAGTTATGATGTACAGAGGGTTTTGTTTTTTTGAAATTGGGTTGTTGGATAAGGATTAGGTCAAAGAAGCTAGGTCAGGGAAAATAAGATATGATTGCAAACATTCAAAGGGTCAAGGTAGGTAGGTAGGCTAACACATTAATTTCTTAGGATGAGATGATTCAGACAGGTGAGGAGCTAGGAAGAGCATGAAAGATGTATTCTTCCTAAACTGAAGAAATATGAACAAACTATGAAAACTTCCCCAAAACAGAACATGTGAGATGATTTATGTTTATCAACTTGAAAGAGATCATACAATAGACATGAAATGGGATATGGAGCAACAATACATTCATACAAATGAAATTGAAGAAAAAAAATGCTAGACAACCATACCATAGGTATCCCAAGGAAATAGTTGCAACTCATCTATTAAAACTAGCCAAATTCTGATACAATAGTGTCTCTGATCAATCTTACAACATCCAATTGAGTCCAACCTTTGAAAAATTTGAAAAATACAAGATATAGGCCTCAAAACAGCCTTGTCTCAACCTCAAGGGTCGAATCCATGAGAGGGGGAGCAATCCCACCAAAATCTGAACTGATAGCTAGAGTGAAGGGTGGTCAAAGTGACTCATCCCTAATTACAATGAAACTGATTCATTACACCTCACAGAGTCTATTTACCTAATGTATTTACCCTAGGTAATAGTAAAAAGGCCATAATTACATTTACATGATCAATCACATTAGTAAAAAGTTGATTTCCCAAGAGGAAAATCAAATCTGGAGAAAACCAACGAAAAATTAGGCAACTGGTCAAACACACCCTTTCAGTGTCAAATGCGCCCTCTCAGTGTCAAACACACCCTTCATCTTGTAGGCTGATTTTGACTATCGTCCTGGTATCCAAATTGAGCCTAGAATAGCTCATTGGAAATCTTATCTTGTCTAGTTTCCATATATACCTTTAATTTGCAAAATGGACTTGATTTGACCCTCCAAAAATGGATTCTCCCAAGACTGGTCAAACACGCAGCGTCAAAGTGAAAAAGGAGGCAGAACATTGATTTTTTAGGTGTTTTTTCACCTTTTCACCTGCTAGATGTGCAAACTAAGGCTTATACAATTTTTTTCCTACATGTCTTCCCTGTGCTGAATCCAATGGTGGTCTTCTTTTGTCCAAAAAGTGACCAAACAAAAGCACAACTCCCTTGGCATTCTGATTGTCAAAAACTGTGTATAATTACTTGAAAAGCAAAAAAACTTCAAAATTAACCCATAACTTCTCAAAATTGGTGAAATGATTTCTGATCATGTGTTTTGTGCATGGAGTGAGGCTTCAGCAAGGATGTCTAGCTTCTCCTCTTTTTGGTGAGTTAGGGCTTCAATTTTTTCTTCAATTTTTTCCTTTGCAACCTTGAGACTTGCCCTTGCATTCTTTTGTCTGTTGGCATAGTGTTTTTCCATCTTCCTCTAAATTTCATTTTGCTTATTGGCTTTGTCTAGGAGATTCTCTAAATGTTGATTGACCTTATCAAGCCAATGCTCCTGGTTCTCATTGATCAAGATGGAAAATTTCTCTTTCCATGTGAGCTTATTAGCAAGCTTAGCCTCCTTTTGTTTCTCTAGTTCTAGAGCTCTTTTCAACCCTCTAGTTCTAGGTCTTATTCTAGGTTATTTCTCTTCTTCAGTGTCATTATACCTGTTATAGGCCTCATCAATAAATTCCTTGGCTTTAATTACTTCTTTCTTTTCCTTGATGAGTTAAATCTCCATGACATCATGTTTGGCTTGAAACTGCTCAATTTCCTGCTCATAATATGAGATGATGTATTTTTCCCTCTCTAGGTTGATCTGGAGCTCCCTGATGAGTGAATCTTTTTCTTTGATGACAATGTTTGTGATTTCACTGTCATCATGCTCACCTAGGTCAACCAATTCAAAATCCTGCTCTGTCTCATGGAGGTCCTCCTCCTCATGTTTGATCTCTGCCTCTATCATCTTTTCCTTTCCCTTCTATACCTACTTTGCTAATGTAGAAGGCAAGGCCCCTCCCAAAATCTATGGGGCAAACAATTGCCTATGGCCTCTCTGATAAGTGTGTATCGAAGTGCCCAAAGCAACCCCTTTACGCTTGATGACCTTAACCTGTTCAATCTGCTCCTACTCTTTTATTTCATCTCCGTTAGGTGAATAAACATGCTCATGAAATGGTGATGATGGAGGTGATGGTGAGGGTGACTAATCAGATGATGATGAATGATCTATGGGCTGAGATAGAGGAATGGAGGTGGAAGGATGAGATGATGAAGGCACATCTTGAACATGATGAATAGATGGATCAATGAATATGTCATTGGAAATGAAGGTACTCCATGCAATGTTCAACTGTTTGAGGTGATGGAGAACAATGATTTTGATGAGGGAGTGTGTGATGCAGGCAAGTTCCCTCTACGGATAGAGGTAACCCCTCTAGCCCTAGAGTGGGTCTAGTCACAGCAAGAACAATATCAAAGAAAATTCCCTAAGATAGTTAATGTGATGAAGGCCTATCTTCAAATCCTCAATTGATGAAGTTCCCATTGTGTTGCTCCAGCTCTCATTCTAATCAGTTTTGTACTTGAAACAACATACAGAGAACAACAACAAACATAATAGAATACAACAAAAATGATCTACTTAAAGGGTCAAGGAACTTCAAGCTATCAATATGAAATTTTGACATAAGATATAAGAAATAAACCGTTGATTTTTATTAATATGAACTGAAGTCAAACTTACAACCATGCCTTGACGTTGTAGGTCTCCTTGAAGGGTCTTGTCAGCATGTCTCCACAAGCATTCACTCATGAATTATCTCCCAAGAGGATGAATAACTCTCTCTCCTACCTGTTAGCGCTTGAGATTTCACCTCAGGCTGAGAAAGGCAAATCTTCAAGGCTACATCAAACCATTTCACCTCATAG
>APFE031146919.1:0-10243 GCA_000404065.3 Pinus taeda | reverse complement strand
CACTTCATTTGCTCCATTAGATATGATCATGAGGTGAATGAAACATGACAATTTAACAGTTTACATATGAGACAAAGGTAAAACCTATGCTAAATCAACATACCACATGAATCTCAGCAAACAGAGCTGTGAAATTCCATTAAATTCTCTGTCAAAGACTGTACAAGAAAGCTCTGCTACGCTCCAGCAGCTCCCAGCACTCAGAAAACTTTCTCCTCACTACTCTCTCTCTCTTACAAATAAACTTTTTTTATATGAAACAAAACACAGCTGGGGGAAAAACCATCGACCCCAAGACCCGGCCTTTCTTTATTATCATTACTAACAAAATAAACTAAAAAAAAAAAACAATCAGCGCTTCCTGAAGAGAGAATAGCGCTCTGTCCACTCAAATCTGGTTGAATCTAGTGAATAGGTGGCATTACAGGTGTCACTATAAATCGCAACAGAAAATAAAAATAAGCTTTAAGTCCTATTTTTCTGCTTATGATCGATGTCTTCTTTCAAATTTAGGCGTGGTTCCCTATTTTACATTTGTCATTTGAATGAAAATTTAATAATAATTTTTTTTTTTTAAGGCAGATGCTTTTATAATCCATCATTGGTGTCATTGGATGCTATGTAATCTGTTCAATAAACCCTATGCGCATCTGTATGGGTGGGAGAGCGCTATCTGGCACAGGGAGAGCGCTATCTGGCACGCATCTTTGATGAACGCTGCCAGGTGCTGATACATACGCAAATGATGCTCTGTGGCAGGTCCACATAGTTTGAATTCTAAGCTGTTTCAGAGATATGCATCCCTCATGGCATTGACATTAGTTGATGTGCAGTGAAAAGGGTCCTTTGGCATGTGTATGATTGATGCCAGTATAAATAATGTTCTAAGAAATCTTCAAGAAGTTCCACTTGAACAAAATTCTCAAACCTTTGCTGATCAGGAAGGCCTGTGCTTCTTGACCAAGCAATATATCAACGTTTTCGATTATTTGAAGTGTTCACCTGATGCCACCGCCACCATCAAACTTATCTACAATATATAGATACTCTGTTTCTGCCTGCGCTGTCTAAACCGTTTCCATCTGCATTGCCACGATGATTCAATGATGATTTAGTGTCAGAAACAAATATGCGTTGCCTATCTTCATCTGTAGAAACATAACCTGGAAATGATAGCAGCATATATCACCAACAAGAGACTCGTTCACAAGGTGATGCGCCCCTTCAAAATGTTTTCTGTTGGAAGGTTTCCTTAAGAGAATTGGGATGGTGAGCAAAACCATGGCCTTTACCAACATAAACACAGACTTATGATTCTTTTATTTGACTTGTCATCTGACATAACAAACCTATGGATCGAATCTCGTTCAATAGGAACAAACAGCGGCACCAAAATGAGATTGCGTGTCTCTAGCCAGAGTTTCCACTAAGCGACCACCTCCAAAATGAATCTTACAATGCCCAGTTGGTCTGATATTCCAGCAGACATCATAAATTCCACCGCTTCCTTCCTTCGCAGACCATATATGCAGACATTTGTAATTTGATTTCCAATTTGAACCTTCCAGCAAATAAGAGTGTTGACACTTCACCCGAGAATATGAGTGACTGTACATGTCCGAGGTAAAGAGGTAAGGTCCAAGATCTATAGACACTTGTCCACAAATTTTTCAGAGGTCCAAGCCTTAATAGGTTATTGTATTGCACTTATTCCTCAGTTCTGAGTTCAAAAACTAGTCTAAGCTCAAAAACTAGTCTTAGCCACAGTAAACTTGTAAATCTGAGCTCCTTGTCCAAACAAAAATACAATTAACCCAACTGTAATCTCCTTTTATTTTTTCTCGGCCTCCTGTTTCCTTTTATGTCTTCTTATCGGAGTTCTTCACCAAAATTGGATGCCATGTGCCCATTCTTGATGAGTATCATTGAGGAAGAAAATGTCCTCTTCAAAAATTCCAAATATCTTGATTGAAATGGCTTTGAGCATCCATGTGATTCATGGTGAATCATAAGGCCTTCGTTGATAGTATTAATGCATTCAATGCTAAGAAATAAGCCTCACCTCTTGTTCAAATCAGGTTCCATAATTTGCACCTTTTTGGGATAAGGTGGTGGAGGGAAAAAAAAAACGGTTGCAGTCATAGACAATGTCATCATCTTGATGTTCTGCCTTATCAAAGGACCAATTTCCAACAGTAAATGACAGACCATAATGTAAAAGAATAGGTTCAGTCCCTTGTCGTGGAACATATCCTGGATAAATCATCAAATCATCACTTATTTTATGGCGGAGTCCAATATCTGCAGCACCGAAAGAGTAACCATACATCTCACTGATCCATCCCTGACCAAAAATGTCCCCTCCAGTTGTCGGAAGATACTAAGAACACAATCCTTCTGAGCAAATAGTTTCTCTTGAGCGAGCTTGAATTCTATTTCCTGTGACTGCCGCAACATATGAAGAGACTGGAAAACCATATTCTCCAATTTTAATCTTCTAATATAATCAGGTAAATTTTGTAAATCAGAAGCTCTACGAGTATCTTCTGAAAGCAATCTTGTCTTCTTGAATTGGTCATGAGCAGATGCATTTCCTTTTTCAGAACTCATATCAGGTGCAAGAGTCTTTGATTGCAGCAGGTCAGAACACGTTGTACGAGATGTTGACCGAATCCCATAATCAGCTCCTTCATAATATCAAATGCATGACCAACTCTAACTATCTTCACCACCTTCAATATTATTTTTGCACGATCAAAAAAAAAGGACGAACTACTTCCCAAGTTTTAACAGCATGCTTTTTTCCACTTAGAGGGTTTACAAAAACCAGGAGTTTCTTAGGCCTTTTATCGTCTATGTTTAGAAAGTTATGGATGCGTTGGACCCATTCTTGACAAGTCTTGGGATCTGGATGGCCAAACACAAGTGCCCTTGGAATCCAAACAGAATGTTGTTTATGTGACTTTTCAACGAAGTGTACAGCAAAACAATGCAACTTTGAAACACAGCTCAATAAGCTGTATGTTGCTGCAGCAGATTTTGACTCAAAAATTGAACCCCCACTAACATAGCAAGCTCCACAGCATAAATATCAGATAACAACACCTCAGTTGGCATTTGAGTCGCAGCCATTAAGCCCCAGCAAGATGACATATCACAATCAGACAAATGTCTTCAGATCACTGTAATAGACTGCGGGCTTTAGAACAGTCAAACAAACATGAGCCTTTGGAGGAAGAAGCGCTAGGCCCGGAATTATCATGGCCAACATAACACTTGCAAGTTGAAGTCGTTGAGCTGCACCCCATTGCTTTCTCAAGTGTTTCTAACACAACTTTGGCAACATCGCCCTTTTGTTTCAATTAATTTCATCCAAATTCATCTTTGGAACATTTGCTCGAACCACATCAAACACATAAGCTTGAATTTGTTCTTGAGGATTTTGCAGCTCTGCATCGTCAACATTTTGTTTCACAACACAATACTGGATGGAGCAAAATAATTGCACAAAGACTGTCCTGAAATTTATCTGAAACCATATGACGAAGTCGCTGCCAGTTGAAGAGCTAAAGAACAAATTACATAATCTAAAAAGCAACATTTAATGATTTCTTCTTCAAAACCCTGTTTTGAAGAAGAATCAATCTCTGACATGAGACGGAGTCTAACACTACCCAAAAGGAAAAATTATGATGCTATAACACTCATACAATCAAGCCAAATCCACACAAAACTATCTTAGGCTAAGTTACATAAGAGGCTACTTCCAAACTCTAAAAGCTACTTTCTCTAACTTCAACTTAAACTACTAATTGCCACCAACAAATCTCAGTCATGAAGGAGAAATTTATAGGAGGAGGAGCCTCCATAAGAGATGGGAGAAAGATCTTATCCCTTTGGGAGGTTGCACAAAAGGTGGAACAACCATCCCAAAGGAGAGAGCCGAGCTCAGTTGATCCAACAACAAACCCTAGGACTGCCCATTAACAATTTTTTAAAACAAACTTGCGAAAAGTAGCTCATCGTGAGTGAAACATAGGGATAGAGCGATGACGTCACTAGGATTAGTTCAATCTTGGTCATCTTCACGGGTGGAATAACTGATGACCTGCGACAATCCAAAAACAGAGGTTAAAAAGGGTCTTCTCCAGGAGTAATGAACTGAAGTATTCTTCTTGATATGACAAGGAAGACATTGACACACATTTTGCAACATGACACAAAGGAGATGTCAATAACACGGATCGACAGTGTCCAGGATCAGGGAATGCGGGGTCAGTGAAAAATTATTGTGTAACAGATGCCCCTTAAAGCATGAAGGAAAAGATAGTTGGAGGGGTGAAATGCTTTACGAATCCATAACTGAAACAAAACACCATCGTGAAGAACCTACAAACGCAAGTACATATGATATCTCTGATACATAAGTACATAGTGAAAGGAAATACATGTGCATAGGGCATGGGCGCAACCATATAGAAGATAAACATAAAGGATCTGTGGTTGGACACAACCATCCAATCAGAAGGACCATATAAAAGGCTCAGGTATGATCGCAACCATCTAATCAAAAGAGTCATGTATATAATCATGAACCAATCCACGCAACCTAGACTTGTGTAATCGGAGCCCAGGGTCTTGAATCCCAACCCAATCAAGGTACAAATTCTAATATGCGAATAGATGTGTTGAAGTCAAGCATACTAGAAAATCTCTTGATTATTGGTCAAAGATGTAAACCGTTAACAAGCGCGAGAGAGACCACCAGTAATTTCAATGGTTCTTAAGGTACTGCTAGTACAATCCACGAAGTGTGAAGAATGATCTGAAGTTGAACACCCATGAAATCACCTGATCAAAGGCCAATAATGAAAGCCTATCGTCGAATGCAAAGAACTTGCCATTAAAGCATGCAAGATCCAAGGTACGAGAAAGGAGTCTCTAGATCAACTTCTCGGATAATGAGTTGACGTCGACAGGAAGCGATCGCTCGAAGGAGGGCCATAATGTTTCCCACATCATCGACGTGAGACAAAGGAACAAGATGAATGTGGATGAGACAAATAATCTGAGGAAGGTGTGTAAGGATACAAACTGCAAAAGGATTAAGCTCTTGGACATATTGACGACACGACTCCAGAGTTTGGCAGCATTTTGGTACCAAGGGATCAAAGGTCATGATGATGCAGCAAGGATCATATGGAATGAGGAAAAATGGATAACCCAAAACCCAGAAGGCCAACGATAAGTGAGAATATCCCAACCCGACACGAAGCAGAAAGAGTGTCAATGTTCAAGAGTGACAAGCTACCGTAATAATTAATACAACCGACGGAATACTTTCAAATTTTCCCCCACCATTTCTGGTGAGTACCCCAATTATTTTTGAAACACAAGCTTGAAGTGGATAACATATGGTTTTAATATAGGTTCATCCTTCGGATGAATCCGACCTAGTAAGTTTAATGAGCCCTAGGAAGGAGAAACTCGTGTTCGTCATGGTGACGAATCCGATATTGTTTAACACTTTAACGAGTTCGACAAAAGTGTAACTCGGTATCTTTTTCATGTTTAGAGAGTTTGAAAACTCCACATGGTCCCTTTTTGTATGTTTGTGTCTCTCGAGCCCGAAAAGGTAGAAAACAATACTTAAGAGAACCGCTTGACCATTTCAGCCAAGGAGTACCTTTTTTCGTAAATAGTACCTCCCAGCCCGAAAAAGGGGTAAACTTATACTAGGCGCACAACATTTTGCATCCATTAATGAGTTTGAAATGACAAGGGCTCAACCATCTTTTCATCTTTTACGAGTAAGAAAAGAGCTTAAAGGTGACTTGCCCTGGAGGAACGAGTGGTATAAAGGGTAGCACTTAGTTTCGACAATGGTGGAACTGCTCAAAACATGTAATGGTCAAGAGGATGGCTAATAAAACCACTCATCGCTGCAGTCCCCCAGGAAAGGAAAAACAACCAAGTGAAAGCATATGGTTGGCCAAAGAGATGGTGGCAATGGAATGAAACAACCAAGGATCATCTAGCAGAAATTAGCTGATAGAAATGGCGATCACGAGGGTCAAAATTGGGATTGGTTCATTTTTACACAAGCTTGAACCATAACAAACTATGCTTGGATTTAGTTTCATGTTTACACAAGCTTGAAACGAGAAACTATGCTTGTTATAAGTTTGCATGCCCCTATCATAATGACTCAAACAAGATACATGCCCCCCAAGCTTCATGTCATTCAACTAGGTGAATGGAATGAAGGTTCACTTGTGAGATCTTGGAAAGACTCAATTGTGATTTTACGAGATATTAATCAGAGACTCGATTTGAAAAGGGAGTTGCTTCAGTTTTTAATGAAGTTGACATAATAAAAGAACTATCCTCACGACCCTTGTTTCATTTTTTAACGAGCTTGACACAAGACAAGGAAGTATGCTCCTCGCCCCTTGTTTCATTTTTTAATGAGGTTGACACAAGACCAGGAACTATCCTCATCTCTTGTTTCATTTTTTAATGAGGTTAACACAAGACAAAGAACTATCCTCATGACTCTTGGGTTTCATTTTTTAACGAGGTTGACAGAAGAAAAGAATTTTCCTCATCATCCCTTGTTTTATTTTTTAATGAGGTTGACACAAGACCAGGAACTATCCTCATGTCCTTGGTTTCATTTTTTAACGAGGTTGATACAAGAAAAGAACTGTACTCATCACCCCTTGTTTCATTTTTAAATGAGGTTGACACAAGACCAGGAATTATCCTCATCTCTTGTTTCATTTTTTAATGAGGTTGACACAAGACCAAGAACTATCCTCATGACCCCTTGTTTCATTTGTTAATGAGGTTGACACAAGACCAAGAACTATCCTCATCAGATCTCTTCATGGACCATACGAGAACATGGCTCCCAAGAGATCCTCACTAGATGGAAGAACCACACTTTGGGAGGAATACATGTCATTTCATACCATAAATAGATCAGGTTCCAATGCCCCTAGTACATAATGTACTATACCATCTGTGTGATCATCAGTAGATGCAGAGACAGAACGGGTAGCCACATAATTGACCTGTGGTGGGGAAGGTACTGCTTGCAAACAAGAGCTGATAGGGGATGATGGTTGCAAAGGATATTTCTAGGGACCAATGAATGATAGTTGATCAATAGTCACAATTCTTCCTTTGTGCGGAAAACAAACCACACAGAAAAGTGAAGAAATAAGAGCTCCCATGGCATACACATAGTCGCATCCAAGGAGGAGATTGAAATCTAATGAACCTTGGACTACCATCATGTCTATATAGATGGTATTTCCTCCTAAAGTAATAGGGAACTTTGGAAGGATCCCTAAGGGTTGTCTGGTTCCTCTGTTGAAAGCCAACAGATTCTAGGTGACAGACACAAGATGTGGGGAGCCCAAATCTTGCTAAGTAGTAGAAGACATGATGCTAACAGATGCACCTTCATCTAAAATAGTGCCAGGTACTACCATATTATAGGCTTGTACTGTGATCTGGAAAGGCACGTAAGATGGGAGGCAAAAAGCAGTCAAGTGACTCCAATCGAAAGAAATGACAGAATTACTTGGTGGGGGAATTATATGATTGCCCCCATGCTCTGCAGGAATAGAAGAAGGACTCTCCTGAACAGCAGGGATGGGAGGGTCACTCTTCGATTCATGAGACTCTGAGGTGACGAGAAGAACATGAGCATTATGATCACTATGCTCTTCTAGAATAGAGTGAGAAATTGGTGGCAGAGCCATGTTGACACTCTTTTCGTGGTTGGTCGGGAATAGACACAAAAAATTCTCGCTCAGGAAGAGCAGGATGAACAAGAGATGAACCCAATTCAATCTCTTTACCAACTGGGAGAGGGTTAGAAGAAAGCCTCTGATAACCAACAAGAAGTTGGGGTTGAGGAGCTGTAAGGTTTTCCAAAACTTTGGAAGCTTTATCCATAAGAGGACAAAGGTGAATAAGATGGTCTCCTTCACATAGCCTACAGGGGAATCTAATCTTCCCTTTCTTCTTACCATCATTACTCGATGGTGTAGCATCGACATGATCTCCAGAGGTCGATGGAAATGGTCAATCCAGGTTTTGAGACCATACCTCTAAGACTCTGGGAATGCCAGGACAGTCTCGGAGGAGATGGTAACCCTTACACATCTTGCAAGGGAATCTTACCTTACGTGGAGGAAAAAAAGGTTTTTTCAATAGGAGGTGCATTTGGGGTAACAATTGCACGGTAAGCTTCTTGCTTAGCTGAATTCTTCTTTTTCGTCTTCTTATTCTTCTTCTTAGCCTCCTAGTTACTAGATTTGAAACTTTCACTAGGAAAAGTAGAAGAGGAAGGTGAAGAAATAGGGGAAGAAGGCGAGGGGTTAAACTTAGAATCATCGTGACATGATTCGAATGAAGGAGATAGTGGGGCAGGAGTTGGGACATTGGATCACTGAGGTCAAAAATAACCAGACAGGTAAACCAATGGTTAACCTAGGGAGGGACAACGTTGCCATATAAGGAGCACCAACATTTCTAAAAGAAGAAAAAGGACTAGGATTCCCTTTCGACGGGAATCCTTGACTGGTGGAATCTGGAAACTGTTGGCTAGTTGAATTGTTTATGAATTAAACATTCAAGTGCCACATTAATTGTCGACCAGGGAAAGTCTTTTTATTTCAAAGGCACTGCGTACTGTATGTATTTAAAGTCTAAAAGCATTGAAAGCTGTAGTATACGCAATCATTACAGGACTGGTTAAAGTGAAAACAGTTGATTAAAATTACAAATCTGAAAAGCAAAATAAACGATGCTCTGTTGGCAGAGGATCAGGACCCTATCCTCCGGATGGGGACGTTCAACACCTGCCCCTGTAATCAGAATTACTGATGCACACAACACTCTCATTCACCGGTGAGAAACAACTCAAAGAGCAATGAAACAGAGTACTAGTAAAGTAAAGAAAACCACAGGTAATGCTGTCAAATCCACACAGAGTACCGAAAAGAACTTACTGCACACTTATACAATTGACAGGAAAGTAAATGGGTGAATATTGTGAGGAAGGTGGGCCCAGTCCTTCTCACAAGATCCCCCGAGAAGACGAAGACGGATTTAAGTGCTCAAAACAATTGTATATTCATCTACCAAAAAGATCGAATACAATGGAACTCAGACTTGCTGATGTTCTCAGAACCTTAGTTACAGACCGACCATTGACATCCCGTTTCATGTAGATGTCTCCTCTTTATAGAGGAGACATCTATTACATTAGAATGTTACACCGATTTAGTTAATTCATTGTGTCAAAAATAAGCAATTCAGAGTTCTGTTACAACAATATGATAATGCATCTTTTTCTGGAGCTTTAGCTGTTACACGGTGGATAACTGATTGTCTTCTCGGGATTTTCATATCCTTCGCCATTTCCCCATGCTGTTCATGCTGACTGTATGCTTCTTCTCTAGACTTCCGCTTGATTATGCCACGTTACCATTCTTTAGATAGCTGCCATCTGTTGTCCGTGGCTGTTACAAAATAGCTCGCTTTAGGTAATTACTGTTGCTGGTGTTGTAGCAACTGCGCAGTTGCTGTTTCTGGTGTTGCAGCAACTGCGTAGTTGTTGTTTTTCGTGTTGCAGCAACTATTCATTATAACTCCTGCAAGCTTATGATAGTTGTTTGACAATTTTAGTCAGCATTTCCAAGGATAAGTAAAAAGATATTTACGAATATGAAATAAACAATTAAATATAGACTTGCGGAAGGTTACTTCATACCTTGGGGTTAATATGTCATTATGAAATAAAAGCTTTTGCTTACGACTGAAAAAAGGGTAAATATACGGCAAAAGATAAGGTCAAAATTGGTCAATTGTGAGTCCCAACATCCCCCCCAACTGAAGAGATTGCATGTCCCCATGCAATGTCTAATCTGAGTCTGAGTCGGAAAACTGGGACGAACAATGAAGATTACTAAGACAATAGCTGAAGGGAGTATCATCGAACCTCTCTCTGAAACCACAAACAGTTCTCATCTGTTTCCATATTGTTGCCTCTTTTCTGTTAGAAAGTTCAAACTTTCCCTTATACTGATCACCTGGCAACCATAAAAGTGGGAACTTAAATCTGTAGCCTATCCATTTCTCTGCACAAAATTTCATGCTTTCAACATACCGAGGTACCCTTGATAATGCTACTTGCAGATTTGATGGGTTATATGGGTGATATTCT
>APFE031146913.1:0-16505 GCA_000404065.3 Pinus taeda | reverse complement strand
ATAAAATAATCCTGTTAGTGTTATGGTACTATATATAATACAAAGCTAAAAAACTTGTTATGATCCTTATGTAGTACAAATTTAAGGGGACTTCTTGTTATGATCCTTATGTAGTACAAATTTAAGGGGACTTACGATATTCCTGTAGTACAAAGTTATTTAGTACACGTACTTTGATTATCTCGAAGTTTCTAAACAAATTGCAGTAGCCAACTATTGAATTCATCGTTTCTCATGGCCAACAAAATGGTTGACGTCTTTTGTATTTATCTCCATCAATTGCTTTCCCCCGTCGTGTCACAGGGCACTCTAGTTTCTATATAAAAAAAACATTCAAAAGGAGAAAATTCATCAACATTCCGAAAGAGAGGCTTCAATCGTGGTCTCTCGGGTATAGAGATGGCGCTGCTGCACCGTCCAATTTCACTCCCGCTACTTCCATTGGCTGCACCTGCAAGTTTCATTTCTCATCCAAAACATATACATTTACGAGTACGCAATCTCTACATATTCTCCTTACAAATTCCTCTGCAAATCCACGTTGGCTCCTTTCTTCACCTCTGCACCGGATCGAAAATGAATTAGCTTATTTTTATCAGTATTTTTTTTCAAGTTCGACTTTTCGTTTTGTTTTTTGCGAGTTAAGAATACAATTATAGGCATTATATATGAAGCATTACATACTAAAGGGGTTAGCTCAACCTGATGCTATCCATGTTATTGGGGTTGAGTTACTTCTGTATCAGCATTTGATTGGTTTGAATTAGATAGATAGATTTACAAGAATCTCATTTATCTCATTTTCTACTGTGTAATAAAAAAAAAAAATAGAATGTAGGTTTTCACAGATTCATATTGTTATTGTTAAAAGTTTTAAGATTTTTCTTGTTTAACTTTTAGAGTGGACACTCAACCATCATAAGGGACTAGAAAGCTTGATAATGAGTGAAACTTCCACCCATTTCTTCCGAAAGCTTCGAACAAAAAAAACATGGCAAACATTCATACAAATCTCCCCTATGGACTTGTAACATTGCTCGAAGTGTAAACTATGGTTTCATTTATTTTGATATTTGCAACCATAAATGAGCTGTCATTAGGTGGAATTCTACAGGGTGAATAGGATGCATTTTCAAGTTTTCATGATAGTTTAAATGTAGATTTTATTTCATAACTCCATTATTGCATATTATGGAATTCATATTTTCAATCCTGCATTTTTTCTATTGGAATGCTCCCTATCAACACCAGCAAGCATCTATTCAATGCGAGGTAACACAATGTGGTGTTGATTACAAAAAACACGAAACTAAACTGGTATTAGTTAAGTGTGATACACAGAGCCTTAATAGTCAATTCATGAGTTAAAATTTGTCAACATGGCTTTAACTAGTGGGTGAAAGTAAAATGTTAACGCCCTATCAAGGTTTGAAACCCTAAAGCGACATGTTCTTCTCTCATGGCCACCGTGCCCTTGCAAGAGGGTTGGTATTTTTGGATGGGAAGAAGTGCATGTCCTAGGTGACAGTGACAAAATAGATACCCTACTTGTGGGAAGGAGTACCTTCGTAGATTGTGGGTGCTTGAACAGCTCTTTAGGCACGCCTGTGGTTGAAGCATGGTGGTGAGGAATGTCTGTATTTGGTTCCTTATATGTTCCACTAAGTGCAAGGACGGGGGGCTCTTGGTTTCATTGATGTTGCTTCATAGGGAAGTATTTTGGCCACTAAGTGGGCTGGGCAGTGTATAAAGGGTTTAACACTTTGGCAGGTTTTGTTTCAACACTGAATAATGCTAGCACAACATCTTGTTAGAGTTCAAGGGACTTTCGATTTGTGAGGAGTTATTTTAACTTCCCACATCTTTTAGGTTTTAGTCTCTCTCATCTTTAGGAGCATTTGGTTTGCTTGGAGAGTTGTAGTAGGGTAGGTGCGATAGTATTTGGAAGTTAGCTGATTTGGTTGGGATTTAGCTTGCTAATTGATATGGAGTTGGAGGAAGTAGGGGTTTGTGATCCGTAAATGAGGGATTTATGGCCTACTCACCTCACCAACATTGTGTCTTTGCGGAAAAACTTCCAATCTCTCAGTCTTTCTATTCTTTTAAGCTGTAAGGCTTGCAACCAATGGCCCATTGTTGTCTACTGTAACCTGCACACAACAACTAGCTAACAAACGTAATAATAATCCAGATGTTGAGTGCAAACTTCTCTTCCTCCTTCTCCTGAGGTATGGAAAGATGGTTCTACTTGTTGGGCTTGCAATATCAAGGCAAATGCTCCATGCGGATGTTTGTCATTAGGACCTCTTAACTTCAAACAAGTTAATGGGAAAATGGATGTGTTTTGGTTCTCAATTGTGTGAGTGCAACATACAACCTAGCCACATCAAGACACAAGGTCAATTGAAGTGGTACATTGAAGTGGTACCAAATTAGACAAGAGATAGTATTGGTAATGGCATGCGGCTCAGCCTTAACTTACTGCAACTTTCACTCTGTGGATGAAATGGAACAATTGCTATACGATTAAAAATAAACAAGAATGTCTCAAGCTTCAAACTACCAACATTTGCATTTAATAATATAGAGATGCAAAGTTCGGGGCTTCTATTTCTGGCACACAATGATTCTGAAGAGAGATTTTTTGGGTCTAGTATAGCTACAAAATCAAAGAACAATATTGCTAGGATGTGCTTTAAATGCTTGGCCAATAATCAACCCACAAGTCAGTCAGAATGCCTTAATGTTCCGCTCTGGGCCATTTCAAGGATGCTATCAAAGGCAAACACTAATCGATGCCCAATGGTACTAGTTAGTCGATCCTTTTGGTTGCAAATAAAGGAATAATGGCTTACTACTATTGTTGACTATTCCAAGAGAGCCATTCCCAATCACAAGGGTTCATGAGTAGCACTATTGACCACAAAATTTAAATCTTAATCAACCACTCTTCAATGATCTCTAGCTGATGTCACTAGGTAAGTCGACAAGATAATTATACTCCAACTAGAGTCAATCAATGTGACAATCAATACATCCTTAACAATGGACATGTCCAAGCAATAGGATTGTGCTTCCCTATTGACCTGGAATTGTCAATGGATTTCTGACATGTGACTAATTCCAACAAACAACCCCAAAACTATAGATATCTAAATTTATTGTCCACTGACTAGTCATAGCATACTCGTGCACAATATTTTTGAGTCCCCATCACGTGGTTGGAAACATGAGTCTTATCTCCAACCAGTCCAAGTTTGGTTAATCCAAAATTAGATAACTTAGAATGGTATCATTCTTTTAGTAAGATATACACTAGTTACAAACAACCTTGTGAAATGATCAATTGACTAGTGTTCATCTCTTCTAAAATTGACCTCCAATCAATGAAGGTCGAACTCATTTGATTTCTTCTCATGGAAAATTGCCTTCTTTAGGGTAATCAATTCACTCAATCATGACTTATTATTTAGGGGAATCAATTCACTCAATGTTTGGTTGATTTCTGTTGAAGTTTCCAAGTCTAACAGTTAGAAACCCTCCATGTACTTTCTGATTTATTCCTTCCTACTTGTTGTGATTAACTAACAAGTTATTTACCATGTAAATATCGAAAATAAACACAAGTACATGCTCAACACATTACATATCATCAACTGAAGGAAACATAAACAAGCACACAAATGACACCGTTATTTTTGGACAAATATCCTCGGAAAAACCCAATGCGGGAAAACCGGTGCAGCTATCTGAGGGTTTGATTTATTAAGTAGTTTCAGAATACAATCTGGGTGCCAAATTCGGCTCACCCAACAAAGAAAAATCTCAGTAGTAGTACCTCTCCTTCGGAGGCAGATGCTCTGGCTGAAACCATGGATAAACACTCTGGCAGCTCCTCAGCTTCAATCTGCACCATGGAAAACCCCAACGTCAGCCTCTAGGGACTGCATCAGCCTCTTCTGCCCTCTGCATCAGCTTTCCCAGCAATTTCAGCAGTTCCCAGCAATTCCGACAGATCCCGGCAGTTCCGGCTTCTGCCCTGTGTGTCAGCTTTCCCGACAGTTCTGGCTTTTGCCCTCTGCGTCAACTTTCCTGGCAGTTTCGACAGTTCCCTGCAGTTCCGACTGTTCCCGATAGTTCCAACTTTTGCCCTTTGCGTCAGTTGTTCCGACAGTTCCCGTTGTTCTCGGCAGTTTCGGCTTCTGCCCTCTGTGTCAGTTTTCCCGGCTGCTGCGCTGATCCTCCCGACACTAGCTTGTTGAAATTTCTAAGTTTAATTTGTTAGAAATTCTTCTTGCACTATTTGGTTTATTTCACTACTTGTTTATTCCTTTAACAAGTTATTTAACCATATAAATACTGAAAATAAACACAAATGCAGCCTCAACCATCTACAAATTATCAACTGAAAGAATAGATAAACACACAAGGGACATCGTTATTTTTGGACAATCGTCCCCAGAAAAACCCAACTTGGGAAAACCGATGCAACGGTTCTGAGGGTTTTATTATTAAGCAGCTTTCTTGAGTACAACTAGGGTGCCAACTTGGCTCACCCAACAAAGATATCTATCTGACAATAATGCCTCTCTTCGGAAGCAGATATTTGGTAAGTCTGTTCCACAAAAATCTCTCCAACACTTCTTTGAGGCTTTGCGTCAACCCTCTTGGCCTCTGCGTCACTATGATACCCACTGCGTCAGCCTTCTGCTGCTCTGCGCTGGCTCCTTGGCCTTCTGCGTCACCCATGTAGGCCCTGCTAGCCTCTGTGCAGTTATTCTGGCCCTCTGCGTGGCTCCTGCTGGCTCTGCGTAGCCTCCTCTGCCTCTGCGTTGGTCCTTCGACACTATCTCTTCCTCTTTGTTATGCACTCACTGCCCCTCGCTACAACTCAGATCACTTGTTTGAATTTTCTTAGCAAACCCCACTCCAGAAAATCGAACTGACTGATCAATCTTGGTGTATCTCTAACTAACCCTCAAGCTGAGTCTTGAGCGATCGAGATTAAATCTCTAATCAACGGCTAAGATTAGATTTGGCTTGATCCATGTCTTTAGAACATTCTCACCTAGTTTTATATTAATACCCATTAATACTTTTATTTTCGTAAGTTTAGACTTAGGAACCCATTAAAAATATTAATTATTTTAATATCTCTCTAACCGGGTGGAATTTCCCCAAACCATTTCTGGGTCTTGGAGATCTCGTGTGCTTTAGCCTCTACACCAATTTTCATGGCTAGAGCACGTTCGATGATACCCCAAATCAACACTCCCTCTTAGCGAGGAATGTGCTCTAGTAATGCTCTGTGCTACTGTTGGTCCTTCCTCCCAACACTGCAGCTCTCTCTCATCATGCTGCCTATAGCACTACCACTACTAATGCTGCACTACAACTCAGTTACTGAGAAGTAAGTAATTGATCTATCCAACTACTGACATCCTTGTCAGGCTAGAAGCCCTCTTGATGCTGAAGCTCCCTCTGCTGCTATCCTGTGCTCCCTTTGCTGCCTCTGTGCTGTTGCAACAACTCTATGCCTCTCGCACTGCTGCAACCTACTCTGTGCATCTTGCACTGCTGCAACCTACTCTGTGCCTCTTGCACTGCTGCAACCCTCACTACGTTGCTACAAATCCCTGCACTCTAGCACTATTCTGCTGCTCCATCTGCATCTTGCTTCTATCGACATCTGTCATCCTGCTACTGTCACTTGGGGCTCTTGTAGTTGGATATGATCCAAGAGTTTGGGTACTTCAAGGATCCTGCCCCTCATTTGTTGTAGTCCTCCTGAGTCCTGACTACAAATCTGATAACTTGTTCGAATTTAAACAAGTAGAGGAAATAAACCAGCAGAATATAGATTAATTTTCTAACGGATAGATTTAGAAAATTCAACATGGTATCAGAGCATGGTTGCAAATCACAGGAGAGCTGAAGGTATCAGCTGAGCAAAGCATTTGCAGCAGAATCAACTGTCCTGAGTGACAGTAGCTGATCCTTGTAGAAGTGACAGAGGAAGGGTTGACGCGGAGGGACTGTGTCATCAGTCTGGGCTAGAGAGAGGCTAGCGCAAAGGCTGAGGAGGGTAAAGAGAGGTTCACGCAGAGGCCAGGAGGGCTGACGCAATTGGCTGAGGGAGCTGTTTTGCTGTTTCCGTGATTGCGCAGAGCCAAGAGGCTCAATCCTTTAGTTGCGGGGGCGAAGGAAGCTGTGGGCAGTTTGCAGGAGCGAAGCTGGTGGGGTAGTATGGTTAGAACAATACCTAACAGGGCAAGACCAAGGTAGAGGAAGTTGTTGTCAAGGCGGATTTCTAGCCAAGGAATCTAGATCAGTGTTGCAGTTGCACAAAGGATTGGAGAGGGGCAACTAGCATCTGCGAGAAAGCAGGAGAAGAGGAAGAAGAAGGACCTCTCCAATGTCAAGTGCTTCCATTATGGGGAACTAGGTCATTATGTGACTTAGTGTTTGAGGAAGAAGAGTAAGGGAGAGGCTTCTGACTCGAAGGCAGTGTCAGCGAGGGCGGAGAAATAAGTTGAGGAGGATGACGATTGTGCCATGAGTGCTCATGTGCCACTTGAGAAGAAGTGGGGAGACATCGAGTTGTAGTTAGGAGGACTATAGACGATGAGAAGCAGGATCCTTGAGGTAACCAACCTCTTGGATTATACCTTGCTACGGAAGCTCGAAGAGGAGTAGCAGGACTGGCGGATGTCGGTAGAGATGGATGCAGATGAAGTGACAGAGAGTGCTATAGTGTAGGAGTCCCTAGGTAGCGCGAGGCTAGCAGGCTGTAACAGTGCGAGAGGCATAGGAGTGTTGCACCAGTGCAGGATGGCACAAAGAGGTGTGCAATGGTGCGAGATGCAGGGAGTTGTTGCAGCAGTGCAGAGGTCAGTAGAGGGAGCACTTGTGAGCAGTAGAGGGAGCTTCAACATCGGGAGTGTTTCTAGCCTGACAATGATGTCAGAAGTTGGGTGGATCAGTTACTAACTTATCAGTAACTGAATTGCAGTGTAGTAGCAGTATGCAATAGCACGATGCAACATGATGAGAGGGGATGCAGTGCAGATGTAGTGTTGGGAGAATGGACCAACAACAACACGGATGTAGAGGGAGTTGCCGTATGAATGCAGCAGTGGCAGTGGCAGTTCCATGGGCAATAGTACAGGATGCAGCAGTGCAGAAGATATTGGGCGGGGAGGCCTAGCATTAGCACAGGGATCGGTGCTAGATAATCAGTGTGATACTCAGTGAGGAGTATTACTAGAGCACAATCCTCGCTAAGAGGGAGTGTTGATTTAGGGTAGCATCGGATGTGCTCTAGCCATGAAAATTGGTGGAGAGGCTAAAGCACATAGATCTCCAAGACCCATAAATGGTTTTTAGACAGATTGTACTCGGTTTGGGAGATATTAAAATATTTAATATTTTTAATGAAGTTCCTAAGTCTAAACTTAGGAAAAATAAATATTAATGGGTATTAATATAAAATTGGGTTAGAAGGTTCCAAAAGACATGGATCAAGCCAAATTTAATCTTAGCCGTTGATTAGAGATTTAATCTCGGCCATTGAAGGACCAACAGGAAAAGTATAAGAGGAGGCTTGAGGGTCAGTTAGAGAATATACTAGAGTGATCAGTCATTCATTTTGCTAGAGTGGGGTTGCTAAGCAAAGTTGAAACAGTGAGGGGTAGTGAGTACGAGGTAGAGAGGCAGAGACAATACTGAGAGACCAGTGCAGAGGCAGAGAGCGAGAGTAGCAACTAGTCCAGGCTACTCAGAGCCTAGCAAAGACATCGCAGAGGCCAAAGGGACTGCGTCATCCACGCAGAGGTTGCTGGAGTGACACAGAGGGTCCCAGAGGCTGCGCAGTGCCTCAGAGGTGACACAGAGGGTCCTGGGGTTGACGCAGGTTAGCAGGAGGCTGATGCAGAGGCCAGAAGGGCCAACGCTGAGGTTCAGTTGTGCCGGAGAGGGTTTCGTGGGACAGGGTTTCTGAATACCTATTTCCGGATATATAGGTATTGCTGCCGTGTATTTGTCTCTGTTGGGTGAGCCGGTTAGGCACCTAGTTGTACTCAAATAGACTGCATAATAATATAACCCTTTGAATAGATGCACTAGTTTTCTCGCATTGGGTTTTTTCGGGGACATTTGTCCAAAAATAACAGATTCACTTGTGTGCTTGTTTATTTTCAATTGATGATCTGTAGATGTTGTGACTGTATTGTGTTTATTTCGATATTTAAATGTATTAAATAACTTTTTCAAATATAAACAAGTAGAAGAAATAAACCAGTAGAATACAAATTATTTTCTCAGGGATAGATATAGAAAGTTCAACAATTAACACATTCATAAGTTATAACAACAAATTAAACAAAATAGGATCAAAATTTAATGCAATAATTTACGCCACAACCAAATCACAGTGTACACAAGGTTTACTTGGGAAACCCCAATGGGAAAACTAACTTTGGATGGGGCTCAACCTTTTCATTTTGATAATCTTTGGTATGATGCTTTGATGGCTTTGTACCCTCTTCCTCTTCATGGCCAAAAGACCCTTGGAGAATGAAAGTAGAGGAGTAAATAAAGAGAGATGGGGGTAATGGGAATGCCAACCGGCATGTCCATTCATTTCCCATCCCTCAACTTTCTGTCCTCATTTATTTAATTATTTATTTTTATATAATTCATTGTTTTCTTCTCATTTATTATTATTCCACTTTTACGTTTTCATTGTTTTACGTAGTTTGTCTAACCCTCATTAATTGCCAAATTAATGTGGAGGTCCTAAGTCTTACAACCAGTTAGTTTGGATCCATTTGAGATCTCACCTCCCCTTTGAGAGGCTTTATGATCTCCAAAAACCTAAAGGAAACTAATCTAGATCAATGTACCTTTTGGTCTACTTCTTTGGAATGTGGCTCCGATTTTGGTTCTTGGCTATGATGTTGACTTTGTCTTTATATTTGGCTTGTGACTGTAGCTAATAGCTCTAGATATGGTTATGGCTTTGGCTTTGGTTGCTCGCTTGTTCCCACAACGCAAGATTTTGCTTTCTAACTCTTAGATTTGAACTTCGAAATCAACACTTTGTTGAGATTTGTAGCTTGGGAGGTACTTTACAACCCTAGGTACTGGGCTTGTGTGGGTTGGCACCACAAAACCCATTTGTGGGCTAAGTACCCAAGTGATGGGTTTTGTACCCAAAGTGACAAGCACGAAACCAAGATGTTTTTGGAGGTTTGACCATGGTGGCATGTAGGACACCCTTAAAGGAACCAATGTGTCCCAAGGCAACTTTGGAGGAAGCGATCGAATGAGAGAAAATGATTTTCTTGTATAAAAATTAGGGTCAAGTGTCCACTAGTATAGGTCGGCCCGACCTGAGTGATGCCCTTTAGAGGGTTGTTCGAATACCCAAAAGAAGATATAATAAAAGAAGAGAGACACCTTATTTGATCACCAATAAGTCAATCTTTTCTCAAGAAAAGACCTTGCATACCTTAGGAGGCTGAGCTTGAAAAGGAGCAAAAGAAGTTGCCTTTTGTCTTATGTTCTGGCACAAGTACATGGAGGAGTGACAATCGAGTTTGAGGAGCCTTTTAGCGGAAGTTGCAATAGAGTTTATGACCCTTGCTTTGTGGTAAAGGGCAGTGTTACAGGGCCAAGAAAGAGTCCACTGTTATCTCTATTCTATGGGTCAAAACAGGGCCAAAAGTCTGAGATTTCTTGGTGCAGGACCAAGACACCAAAGTGCTGGTTGCAGGGCTTTAGCACTTGGAGTAAATATGGACCAGCATGCCGAGTAAAACCCTAGAAAGAGAGAGGTAAGACGTGGAGGAATAAGGGTTCTATGATGAAGGTTAAGGGATGCCTCAAACTGAGGTTCGGTCCTATGGTATAATAGAAGTTCAGTAGGGTGGAAAGTCTGTGGAAAGGTGGAATAGAAGGTTGCGACTAGGACGAGGTCCGTGGAGAAGGGTTGCTAGGTTGGAGGGTTGTTCTAAAGGACTTAGAACAACAAATTCAAGTGTGAGTTGGTGACAACTTAAGTTGCAGATTGAAGGACCATAGTAGTTGTCACATTGAGCCCTAAAGTACAACCTTGTGAAGGACTAGAAGGTTGTTAATAGGGAAGGGTATTGGAGCCTAACGGTTTTAGACCTTGAAGGACTAAAGGGGCAACAATGTGGGCTAGATCACAAGCCCTAGTTCAGTGGAGTTTCAGAGGCATTCTTCAGTGAGAGTGGGCAACCTCCAAGCCCTAGATTTGTGATCTTATAGCGGCTGAGTGGCAGAAGTGGGCAGACCAAAAGAGTTGTTCGCAAATGGAGTTATGAACAGTTGATCGAAGTCCCTATGTGTTGCATACTTGATGGACTAAGGAGCAGCTAGAGGGAAGAGCTGATTGAGCTAAGTTTAGTGACCTAAAGGAGTTGAGCTCACTGATAGAGGCAGATTGAGGAGATACAGATTGGGAGGCAATGGACAACCAATTGTGTTCAGGGTATGTGGAACGAAAGGAGCTAAGGAGCATGCTACATTAGCAAGTCAATTGTACTTTGTTCAGGGTAGATTGGTTGTCAAAGGACTAACACCAAGCCCTAGTTGTCTTGTATCAAGTTGATTGTATCAGGGCCATGATCCCTGGTACGGGAGCCCTAGACTGTTGTATTAAAGATTATTAATATAATGAAGTTGGGTTGAAAAGTAAAAAATTGTCGATTGTGCACTAGTTGATTTACTACTGTGTTTATTCCACTGTGCAAAGTAGTTTGTTGCGGCATTTGGTGTGTTTGCATCAGAGATTGTAAGAATCAAATTAGATTCTTGAGTGCCATGGAAATTTAACATGGTATCAAAGCTACTTTGAAGGACCAGTGAATCAGAGTGTGCACAAATTTGTTGTTGGAGGTTGATTTTAGTGATGCTTGAAAATGGGCCTAAATAAGATGCATGTAAAATTTCCCAAGGTAGATTGCAGTGCTTGAAAGTGAATTGAAATAAGATTGGTGCCCACAATAACTTTGCAAAAGGAAATTTAACTTGAGAAAATAAAAGATAATTAGCTTGACATAAAAGTAAATAGTTGCTTTCGAAAATAAACTATCCAATACACAATGCTTCAATATTCAAGATATAAAAATGTAGCATAACAATGAGACATAAGTGATTATTAGACAAGTGCCAAGCTAAATGTGTCAAAGTTTGCTAGAAGTAAGAGAGTTGCTTGCATAAGAGTAAATTGTTTTGAAATAGAATTTGAACTTGCAGCTTATAGTAACAAAGATAAATGGTGCAAGCTTGTAGTAAATTTTAAGAAAGGAAATGCAATTTGTGTTGCTTTCCAATTAGAACATGCATATTATGTGAAAATGCAAGAAATGGAAATATTAACAATCAATCCACCCACAAGCTTCTCTCCCTAAATGGAGAGATAGGATACCATGGGTAAAACCCACGCTCCCACAACAAAAAATGGAATTTTTTTATTATTATGGTGTTACAATGAGGTTAGAGCCACTTAGATGGCTGCCCAAGGAATAATGAGAAATATACAAAATGAGATCTTGCAATAACAAGAAATTCCCTTCAAACTATGGGAGCTTCAAGAGGGATGAAATGATTCTACAACTTGGAAGAATAAGCTCCCAAAAAGGTGCACGGCCTAGCCTACTTGATAAATGCTCCTAATGCCCACGACCTCCTTGAAAATGAGCTTGAACGCTTGAGAGAAACTACAAGAAAGATTGTTAGGGCTGCAAAACTAAGACATGGTTAGTGTGCAAAAAAGAAAGCATGCAAATAAGTGAGTATACTACAAAATAATGTACAAAACTAAATCAAGTGATGGGAAAGGACCCCATCACTTGTTTAGCTTGTGAAAAGCTCTTAATTAGCTAGATAAGGAAATGAAAGCGCAAGATTAAAAGTTATAATTTTTTTTAGATTTTGACATATGCACAAACTATGTCAAAAGAAGAACCCTGCAAAACAAGCACTTCGAAAGATTGGTTATGAGATTTAAATAATGATGAGAGCTCCTTGAAAACTATGCCAGTAGTGGGTTGGTCTCTTGAAGACTTCCCCTCACGCTTGCTAATTAATCCAAAAGATGGTCCTCTACAAAACTTCCAACACATTAGCTCGTATGGATTAAATCAATAAACAATGGTAAGATAACTATAGAACTTTATATGAAAATAACTAGAGATTATCTACATCGAGAGCATATTCATAAACCTATTGCAAATGTAAGATAACTCTATATCTACAATTCTATAAAAGCATATGAGAAATGAAACACAATTTAAAGCACAAGCAGAGAAAATTATACCATCAATGAACCAAGCACATGCTCCAATGAAATAATAGTGATGAATGAACCCCAAAGTTTTTTTTTCAAATGAAGAACAAGTGTACATAGAAGCAGAGCTTCCCCAAGCACTATAACTCGTAACAAGTGATTGGAATGAGAGCCCAATGGATCTCTTTATACAAATTTGGGAGAAAATCCAAATGTCAAAGCCAAATGACCAGTGGAGAAGTGACAATCTCAAGGCAAAAAACGAATTTCCAAGTGGCACCAAAATCGTCCAAGTGTAAAAATGAAATGCTCCCTGACTGGCTGTGCATATCTCCCTTGAGAATCAACGTTCATCCTTTGGTAACCTGTGTGTGTCTCAGTACTGCCACATGTAATTAGAGTGGAAAGGTGAGGGAGCAAAGCTCCACTAAATCTGTTGTGCAATCCCATCTAATCTACCACCTCAAATCTAATCAAACTAGCTCTGCGTACTTGCTGTAGGTGACTGGCAGCGTTGAGGATAGTTTGTTGAGCATATCTGTTGAACTGAACTGCTGTAGCGTACTAGTGTAAGGTATTTGAAGTGTAGTGAAGATTGTTGGGGACATATTCCACTTTAATCCCAATCAAATATTTGTTATCTAATAATTTCTCGAGTTTGCGTGGAAATTCCCTTTGCTCGCTGCGTTGAACTGACTGTCCAGCGTGTATCCTTTTAATTTGGCATGTGCACAAGTCTCTACGCTACGCGTACACCATGGAGAGTGAGTGGTGTGCCCATTTCCCACTCACTTTACTATTCCTTTACACCTTATTTGCATTTTATTTCCAATGTTAGTGACATTTCATGAGCTCCACGATGCCTCTTTGACTTCCCTTGACTTTGTAAATAAGTTGTGCTTTATGTGGTGGGTCCCACATGGCTGCCACATCACCTTTGAATTCCCCTAAATTTGCTTTGTCACTAGTTTGACTTATTTTGATTATGGAAAAAATAATTGTTTTTTCCAAATATTCATTTTTAAAAATTTTTTTACCACTAATATCAGAAAAAGTGACTTTTGAGGGACTATAAGTCGTTTTTTGACCCGCAAAGTGGGTCCTAGAATGATGCTAGGCCTGTGAGGTGAAATTCGAGTAGTCACATGCCCTAAACATTTCCTAAGACCACTTATTTACATCATTACATAGAAATTAATTTAAAAATCCCGTTTTGTGGAAAATTTTTAATTACTAAAAAATCCTAGTTAGACCTAGTCAAATTCTGCGAAATTTCAGAGTTGACTTAACATGGTAATATCCATTGAATCTAGACACTAGCAATAGGGGCTCAACCTTCAAGCTGTCACCCCAGCTTTGGGGTAATGCAGTGAGTGAAAAAACCTAAAAAATATTCGCCGCTAAAAAGCAGGAATAATTAACCAAGTAAAAAAAACACTCCAAGGTGTACTTGGTCACTGATCAAGTCTAAATACCTTAGGCCTGTTACATGGATTTATTCATAATGCTAGTGATATTTATACAATACCTTTGTAGGGCTGCGAAATTTGAGGACTAAAGAAGAAAATGAGAAGCTGGAATTTAGAAACTCCGATGATAATAAGAACTTTGATGGTACATTGAAGCTTCTGACATATCCTTGGACATGGAGTCTTAAAAAACTTTCAGGTGCCACTTTAGTGGTCAACATGGCCAAGGGCTCTAACTTTGCTGGAGTGTTCATTGGAGCTAGGGAGCATGGTCTATACAAGTTGATGGAAAAAAGTGTAGATCATGAGAAGCAGAAGTAGAAGGAGGTGTAGGTTCCATAGAGTTGAGTTCTAGCGAGAGTATGTAGTTTCAGAGGGAGAATGTGTAGCCCAAGAAGAGCACGTGGTCAATGGGGAGCAAGGCTGCTTCTACAACAATCAAGAAGGAATCGTGGGATGGCCTTGTTATCACTGAAACCAACAAGGGACCTAAAAGGGTTTCTTAAGAGGGCAACTGCTAGGTTAAGGGAAATGGTGGAGGCTTAGCCCATTGTCTCCACAGTTAAGTCTCCCTGCTCTTTACGGACTTCTCCCGATGGGAGTTGTCTCAGTAGTGTAAGGATCACTTGTAAAGTATATGTCAATGGATAGGTGGAAAGTGACCCAAGAAACCCTTTCCCAAGGATGGAGTGAAGAATGGAACTTGCTTGCTCTTTAGGCAACGAACTTGGTCTTCTAGGGGTAAGGGGTGAGGATTGGAGGGTTGAGGGAGAAGAAACAGGCTTATAGACAAGGTTCTCAATCCCTATAATCCTTGGGAAACTTGGATTCCCAAATGGTCCTTAACAAATAATATTTATTGAGAAGTGGGCCCACATGGGGCCAAGTGGATCCAGTCTAGGTTCGGGGATGGAATGTAGCAACCAATGATGGTCCTATCCTTGACAAGGTGAAGGGAAAGGACCAAACAAGAATATTTACTTCAAAAGGTTGAATTGATCCTGTTGAGGTCTAACCTTGAGGATGCTTAGGCAAAATTCGATCCTAGAGCCAGGGCATGGGATTCCTCGAGATTCCACTGTTAGAATTGCCTTGAATTTGGAGGAGAGGGAGGGGACCTTCCAGTGCAGTAGCCTGTAGGAGATCGAAGTTTTTCCTTGGGTCAATTCCCAGTAAATTGATGCCCTAGGTGACCTTTGAGGGCTAGACTTGGGAAAAAGTGGTAAAAGGTGAAAAAGGTGAAGGAGATGACCACCATTTTTAGGGATCAATGCCTAATTCACTTGGGGATATGGAGTCAAGGATGATGATGAGTAAAAACTTGGTTTTGTTGAAACCTAATCATCAAACAATGTAAACTTTGAAATGGGAACTAATACTGTTACCCGTTTCGTAGAAATAACAAAAGAGTGACTCGATTTTGAAAAGGGGAGATGCATAACACATATTTTTTTTAGAGCATAGTTTTTGGCACTTTAAATTTTTTTATGTACATTACATTTTAGAATATTAATAATTTGCATGTTGATTTAAAAAAGTGGTGATTTTGCATCAGGCCCTTTTTTTAGAAGACCTATTTTTTGACTTCTAAATTTTCTAATGTATGAAATGTAAATAATTATTTTTCTAAATTTAACAAATTTTGACATTTTAAATTTTTTAATGTATTAAGTGTGGATAATTTTTATGTTACATTATTTTACACTTTAAATTTTTTATGTCAAATTTTGGTAAAAAAAAAAGCCAAATTATAAAAAAATATATTAAAAAAGAACAAAAAAAACGTAAAATGTAAACATATATATATATATATATATATACTATATATATAAACCATAAAAAATTGGAAAAAAACGAAAAACAATTAAAAAAAACTATAAATTAACTAGAAATAGAAAATTTTTAAAAAGCATTAACAAAAAACTACAAAAAATAAAAAACAAACTAGATTAAAAAAATTAAAAAAAAGCCAATAAAAATCTAAAAAAACTAATTAAAAAAAATTTAGATTAAAACTTTAAAAAATATATATGCATGCAGCTCCGCCACCTAGGGCCATGCCCCCACGGGCAGCCGGGCGGTGGCCATCTAACTCCGAGAATCGGATAGCCACCACCCGGCCACCGCGACGGGCGGCTGGACGGTGGCTATCCGATTCCGAGAATCGGATAGCCACCCCCACGGTGAGTCGGGCGATGGTTATTTGATTCTGAGAGTCGGATAACCACCGCCTTGCCACCCCCACGGGTGGCTGGGCGATGGCTATTTGATTCCGAGAATTGGATAGCCACCCCCACGAGCATCTGGGCGATGGCTATTCGATTTCGAGAATCAGATAGCCACCCCTACGGGCGGTCGGGCGATGGCTATTCGATTCCGAGAATCAGATAACCACCCCCACTGGCAGTCAGGTGGTAGCTATCCGATTCTCGAAATCGGATAACCACCCTTTGATCGCCCTTGAGGTGGATAACCGATTCCTAGAATCAGATAGCCACTGCTCGGCTGCCCTCACAGGGTGGCTGAGTGGTGGCTATCTGATTCTGAGAATCGGATAACCAACACTCGGCCACCCCAACAGGCGGCTGAGTGGTGGCTATCAGATTTCGAGAATTGGATAACCACCACTCAACCGCCTTTGGGGGTGGTCGGGAAGTGGCTATTCCATTCCGAGAATCGAATAGCCACCGCCTGGCTGCTCGTTGGGGCGGTGGCTGATA
>APFE031146910.1:0-63833 GCA_000404065.3 Pinus taeda | reverse complement strand
AAGGTTGTGTGACAACTTTCACAGATAAGCTTGGAAGGTCACCAAAGGAGCCCTGGTAATAGCAAAAGGCGAAAAGGTTGGTACATTGTATTTATGCAATGGTATTTCTAACTCTGTTAATGCTTTAACTTCGAAAGGAGCAGATGCAGCATTATGGCATCATAGGCTTGGACACATGAGTGAAAAAGGGATGAAGATTCTTCACTCAAGGAATTTGTTGCCGGGTTTGAAGAATGTTGATTTGGACTTCTGTGAGAATTGCATTTATGGAAAACAGAAGAAAGTCAGATTTCTCAGAGTTGGGAAAGAAAAGAAGAAGAAAAAATTGAAGAGCTTGTGCATACAAATGTATGGGGACCTGCTCAGGTATCATCTCTCAGTGGCTCTCTTTATTATGTTACTTTTATTGATGATGCAACTAGAAAAACTTGGATTTATTGTATTAAGAATAATCTGATGTATTTGATACTTTCAAGAAATGGAAAGCTTTGGTTGAGATTGAGACAGGAAAGAAATTGAAGTGTCTTAGATCAGACAATGGAGGTGAATATTGCAGCAAAGAGTTTGATAGGTACTGTTCAGAGCATGGAATTCGCAGAGAGAAGACAGTTCCAAGAACACCACAAGAAAATGGTGTGTCAGAAAGGATGAACAGGACAATCATGGAGCGTGCAAGGTGCATGAGATTGCATGCAGGATTGCCTTTACAGTTTTGGGCAGATGTTGTAGATACTGCTATTTATCTAATAAACAGAGGGCCTTCAAGTTCCTTGGATGGTGGTGTTCCAGAGGAAGCATGGACAGGTAAAAGGTAAACTACTCTATTTTAAATCCTTTTGGTTGTGAGGCCTTTGTCCATATTGATAAAGAAAATAGAACAAAGCTTGAAGCAAAGTCAAAGAAATGTACCTTTATTGGATATGGTGTTAATGATTTTGGTTATCGCTTATATGATTATGAAATCACAAAATCATTAGGAGCAGAGATGTAATATTCAATGAAAAGGTCTTGTATAAGAATCAGTTGCAGGAAAAGAAACGGGAAGAAGAAAACAAGGAATACACAGTTCTTGATGAAATCGCTGAAAAATTAAAGGTGCCTGAAAATAATAATAATCAACAACCACAACAGCAGCAACCACCACAACAACAGCAGGCACCCCAAACACCTGAAAGCAATGTTAGAAGATCTACCAGGATAAGTAGACCCCCTGAACGATACTCTCCTTCATTATATTATTTATTGTTGACTGATTCCGGTGAACCTGAATGCTATGAAGAAGCAATGCAGGTTGAAAGCAGGAAGAAGTGGGAGGTAGCCATGGAAGAAGAGATGGACTCCTTAATGCATAACCAGACTTGGGATTTAGTCAGGTTGCCTGCAGGAAAAACTACATTGAAGAATAAATGAGTTTACAGGTTGAAGGAAGAAGATGGAGGAAAACAGAGGTACAAAGCTAGACTTGTGGTGAAGGGTTTGCACAGAAGAAAGGTATTGATTTTGATGAAATATTTTCTCCTGTTGTTAAAATGACTTCAATCAGAACTATTTTGAGTCTTGTAGCAGCTGAAGATTTGCATCTTGAGCAGTTAGATGTAAAGACACCCTTTCTCCATGGGGATTTGGAGGAAGAGATATATATGCAGCAGCCACAAGGATATGAAGTGAAAGGGAAGGAGAAACTTGTGTGCAGGTTGAAGAAGAGCTTGTATGGCTTAAAACAGGCTCCAAGGCAGTGGTATCTAAAATTTGACAAGTTTATGTCTGAACAAGGTTATACTAGATGTCACTCTGATCATTGTTTTTATCTGAAAAAGCAAAATGATGGCAGCTATATTATATTGTTATTGTATGTAGATGACATGCTTGTTGCAGGATCTAACATGCAGGAAATAAATGTGCTCAAAAGAAAATTGGCAAATTCATTTGCAATGAAGGATTTGGAGCTGCAAAACAAATCCTTCGTATGAGAATAACTAGAGACAGGAAAAATCGTAAATTAACCTTGTCTCAGAATGAGTACATACAAAAGGTGTTGAAAAGATTTAACATGCACAATGCAAAACCAGTTAGTACACTTTTTGCTAGCCATTTCAAACTTAGTAAGGAAATGTGCCCAAAGACCCAAGAAGACATGGATTATATGTCTAAAGTTCCATATGCATCAGCAGTTGGAAGCTTAATGTATGCAATGGTCTGCACAAGGCCTGATATTGCACATGCAGTGGGAGTTGTAAGCAGGTACATGAACAATCCAGGAAAGGAACATTGGATGGCAGTGAAATGGATTCTCAGATATTTGAAAGGTACCACAGATCAAGCATTATGCTTTGGTGGTTCAAACATTTCTCTACAGGGATATGTTGATGCAGATATGGCAGGTGACAGAGATAACAGGAGGAGCACTACAGGATATGTATTCACTGTTGGTGGAACAGTTGTCAGTTGGGTTTCAAAAATCCAAAGTGTTGTTGCACTTTCAACAACAGAAGCAGAGTATGTTGCTGCTACAGAGGATAGTAAAGAAATGATTTAGTTACAAAGATTTATGGGTGAATTGGGTAAGGAGCATGATATGGGCACGTTATATAGTGATAGTCAAAGTGCCATTCATCTTGCAAAGAACTCAGCATTTCATTCTAGGACGAAACATATACAGCTCAAGTACCATTTCATACTATCAGTGTTGGAAGATGGAGAGTTGAAGCTGGAAAAGATACACACTATCCAGAACCCTGCAGATATGCTAACAAAAGTTGTAACCAGGGAGAAACTGAGAATATGCTCAATTTCAGTTGGTCTTCAAGGATGACGATGAAGATGAGAAACAGCCAAGTCCAAAGAGGAGTAATTTTCCAGCAAATGGAGTAGCGGTGGAGTTGCTACAATCAGTCTCCAAGTGGGAGATTGTTGGGTGTGGAGCCTGATTATCTTCTATATTCAAAAGTACCGCCACATTGGACCTCAGTTCAAAATGGGGGCGGCAACATCGCCCGTAAAATATTCGCTGCAGGGGGGGTCCAGGGGGGGGCGGCTGCGACCTTTGGGAGCCCCCCCCTAGCGGGGGGTTTCGGGGGTAGCACCCCCGAAGCTAAAAACAACTGTAAACTTTCCTTGTAAAAGTATAGTAATTTCTAGTCAATCTGGGCCATTCATTAGGCAGATGATCTGATGGTAGAACTTATGTTTAGTTTAGGTTTTTTTGCCCTAGAAGGCAACCCCTCTCTTTATATGAGGGCATTATATTTGAGGCTGTGATATAGATGTGTATTCTGTGTGAGCGAGAAACAAAGAGGTGAGACTGCGAGAGAAGACAAAGGATATTACAACGGATTTGCTGTAGGTTGTGTCTCTTCATTTTGCTGGATAATAGAAAGGAAGGACTGGTTGTTCGGGGTGGACATAGCCCAAACTGGGTGAACCACATATATCTGTGTCTCTCTTGTTTTGTGCATTTTCTGTGTTTATATTTCTGCAATATTTTATGTGTTCCATTGCTCCATAATATATAATGTTCTAACAAAAGAAGCCCTCGAAAGTTGTGGAAAGCCTATGGATTGAGCAGGAAATTGTGTGTTGACTATGTCTTAGGTGTAAATCCTTTTCACACTTGCTCCATAGTTTATAAAAGTTAATGAAGGCAACGCTTGTGTTTTATGTGAATATTTTTGTTATATTGTTCACAATCATGAAGCTAATGATAGCTATCTCTGCAGGTGAGAAGTAAAAGATGCAAGAGTGGGTTCGAAGAGCCATATGTGCAGAAGCATTGTGTTTGAAGTTCTGGCCTCAACGTTCTGAGTTAGAGCCCCACGCGTTGGTTTTACAGTCCGAGAGAAAAGCTATCCCAGTTTTCTTCATGGGGAGGCCGACATAGTCACCCCTTTTGCCAACATTTGTTCACTTCTTCATGAAACTAATCACTCCAGCAGATATGCTTTCTACACGGTAGCAGTTACGCTGACAGTTTTGTTTATGTATACTCGATTTTCATATTGAAAGTAGTGGGGAAGATGAAGAGGTGAGGTAGACCTGGAGTCAAGATATTTTTCATAAATATTGCCTCTGAAGAGGAGAAGAGGCTTTTTGGCTTGGAGAAAAACAATTTTGATTTATTGTGAATAAAGGCGGTTGTTTGGTTCAAGGAGGAGCCATAGTTTCAGACTCATTGTATTGTTTTGGATCAGAGTGTTATTATTGGCATGATTTTAAATGTGATTTGTATTTATGCATATTTATGACTTACAGTTCACTATTGGTCTTGTTAAATTGAATGTGATTTAGTTTCATGGTTAACTTGTGAATGGTATCTGATTTGAAACTAAGTTAAACAATAGTTGCAAGTTTTAATTCCATAGAAGAATGTGGATTCCTATATGAGTGATTGGATTGCAATTTGTCCTTAATACATTCTTGTCCAACTGTGAATTCAGTGATTGATTCATTTGGACTTGAATTTATACATGACGTTTAATCTTCTTTATCACACTCCTGCTGAACATATATATGATGTTAAACCTCTGTATTATGGTTCTGCAGGATAGACTAGGATAGCTAAGATTAGATTAGAGTAGTTAGAAGTAGTATAGATAGGATTTGATAAATAGAGGTTAGCTATTTTATTTTGTTGATTTAATTGAAGTCTTCCTTCCGAAAGCAATCTTTCGACATGTTCAAACAGTTTATAGGATTCCTCTAAACCCGTCGGAGCTAGCCATTCCAGACGAAAGCAGGTCTAATTGGGGCTTGCGATCGGGTTAGTTCCCCTTGTTGGCATAGCAAACATTAGCCATTCAATAGTTCCATGTAAAAAACCACCTCAATGGATCCTGCTCAAATTTCTACACTCTTGGGACTATTGTTTCACATCGCCCCACCTCTCACCTAGAAGTATCGTTGCATGTGATCCCTTTGCCCACCTGGATTGAAATTTCCTCTTACTAGAGGTATCTGCATGAGTGGATGGTTCCACTCCATCTCCTCTTTGCTTCTCCAATTGTGGTTGCTCCATATATTTCTGAGGCCACATGTTGATAGGTGATTCGTGCTCCCTCTCAAACATGGGGTTTCTGACCTTTGCCTTGCTCCTCAAGGATTTTCATGCATCTTGTACCTCAATTGCATACAGGTTCTTGACTCGCAGACTGATTTTTTTCACCTGTCCCATCGCGACATGTCTAAGGAAAATTTTTCCTTTGCTAAATATCACATCGTAGCCATGATCTTCCAATATTGCGATAGAAACAAGATTCTTCTTTAGTCCTACAACAAACAACACATTTGTGAGTTTGAGAGGGGAGCCAAAATCCCTTTGAAAAGTAACTGTACCAATACCGGTCACACTATACCTCTCATCATCTCCAAACTCTATGTTCTTCTTGTGGTCTTTCTCCTCCAAATCACTGACAAGATCTCTATTCACGGCCATATGGAACGAGGCATTATTGTCGAGATACCACATGATTCCAATAATAGTTCTTGTCATGCATGCAATGAGAGTAAAATCAAGTTCGAATTGTGAATATAGATATTCACCTGTTGCTGCTACTATAAGTTCCTTCATTCTTGCTTTATTTTGTGGACATTTCATGTGTAGGTTTTAACCCCGTACATAAATTACCTACATACGAATTCTAAAAAATACAAAATAAACAATGTGAGAACATAACACATAGAACACATATACACAAAGATTTTTCCCTTGGATCCCAAAACTGGGACTACCAGCTTGATTTTTCATTATGTTCCTTTCAATGTTACAATACATATTTATACATGCCGAAGCATCCAATACCATGGACCGAAAACCATCGCACCCAAAACCATGGACTGAAAACCACTGCATCCAAAGCCATGTGAAAAAACCATGCACAAAACCATAGGTGGTCCACCCAACCTAATATAAGGTCCAAAAAAAATTTCCCTAGGTCACTACCCTGAACCCCATAGAGGGGGGCTACCCACCCACCTCAAACCCCTTGGATAGGGGGGGCTTCCCCCCCCCCCCACCATGCCTATGAACCCCTCGTTGCACAATTGGCACAACATCATGTAAAGAATATAACAGGACCCAACATTCTCCCACTTGTTGTTTTCTTTCCATAGGGGGCAACAACAGAGCCTAGTCATTTATCCAACCTTGAAACACCCATTGTTTCTCTACACCAAGAGAACTTCTTAGAGCTCACATATTTTGTCAATGCATCTGCAATATTCATCAAAGTGTCCATCTTTACCAGCAACACCTTTTTGTCTTCTATCATATCCCTCACAAAGTGATACTGAACATCAATGTGCTTTGTCTTTGAATGATAAGCAGGGTTCTTTGCCAAGAAAATTGCACTTTGGCTATCACAGTCTATCCTTATAGTTCCCTGTACTGACCCCATACTTGAACACAATCTATGCAACCAAACTACTTCCTTACTTGCATGAGTGGCTGCCATGTATTTTGCCTCTATAGTTGATAATGCCACTATAGATTGTTTCTTACTCATCTAGCTGACTCCACCTCCAAATAGGTTAAACACATACCCACTTGTAGATCTTCTTTGATCTAAATCTCCAGCTCAGTCTGCATCAACAAGGCCATGGATATCCAAGACTTTGTCCAATCCTGGTCTTCCTTGGTAGCACAAACCATAATCACTAATACCATGCAAATACCTGAAAAACGACTTCACTGATGTCCAATGCTCCTTTCCTGGTTTTGACATAAACCTGCTCAATACTCCCACTGCATGTGTAATGTCTGGTCTAGTATAGATCATCACATACATCATGCTACTGACTGCACTTGCATATGGAACATGAGACATTTCCTCTTCCTCTTCTTGTGTCTTGGGACATTGTTCAGTAGATAACTTTACACCTACATGAATAGGAACCTTCACTGGTTTACTATCCTACATATTAAACCTCTATAATATTATCACGAGATACTTCCTCTAGTTTAACCAAATCTTCCTCTTTTCCCGATCTCTTTTAATTTCCATGCCCAAAATATAGTTTGCAGCACCAAGATCTTTCATGTTGAATTTGGAGGACAATTGGGTCTTCAAATTCTCGATAATTTCTTTGTCATTTCCAACCAGCAACATATCATCCACATACAAGACTAGATAAATAACATGATCACCAATTAATTTAAAATACAGAAAGTAATCTGCTTTGCTTCTGGTCAAGCCAAGTCATCGTATAAATGTATCAAATTTTTGATACCACATCCTTGGTGACTGTTTTAACCCATACATAGACTTATTTAGCTTACATACCGATTCTTTCTTACCCTTCACCGCAAAGCCTTAATGTTGCTTCATGTAGATCTCCTCTTCGTGATCCCCATGAAGAAATGTTGTTGTCACATCCATCTATTCTACCTCAAAATCAAAGGCAACAAAAATAGATAAAATTAATCTAATAGAAGCTACCTTGGCCAAAGGAGAAAAAATATCACCAAAATCAATTTCCGGCACCTGGGGATAATCTTTTGCTTCCAATCGAGATTTGTATTTCTCCACCTTTCCTTCCGCATTTGTCTTCTTCTTGAACACACATTTGCTGCCAATGGGTTTCCTTCCAGTCAGCAACTCCACTAGATCCGAAGCCTCTTTTTTGTGCAAAGATTTCATTTCATCAACCATGGCCTCTTTACAGAGTTTTCCATCTTCTGAATCTATTGCTTCCTTCACAGTTCTGGGATCATCATCATTAATAGATAAAGCAAAATTTGAACAAAAAGCAGATGGACTACACCTTTTTGGCTGCCTTCTTTCTTGAACTGATCTTCTTACACCCGGAGTTTGTGGCTCTTCATCTTCTGATTCCTCCTCTGCTATAGAGTATGATTCTTGCTCCTTAAGCTTAAACTCTATCTTCTCAGGTTCCTTTGGTTGGACTTCATGTTTAATAACATCTTTCACCTCTATGAGCACCACATCTCAACTGTAAACAACTTTCCTTGTTACTGGGTTCCAAAGCTTATAACCCTTTAAACCATCCTTATACCCAATAAAGATGCACTTTTTAGATTTACTATACAACTTGGTTCTTTTCTCCTTTGGAACATGTACATATGCATCAAATCCAAATACCCTCAAATGTGAAAGAGAGGGTTTCTTAGCAGTCCACACCTCTTGTGGAGCCTTATCGTCTAATGCTGATGAAGGTGATTTGCTGACCAGGTAACATGTTGTCTCCACTGCCTCTGCCTAGAATTCTTGTCCTAACCCGGCACCACTGAGCATCCTTCTTGCCCTTTCCATCAACATCTTGTTAACTCTTTTTGCAACTCCATTTTTCTCAGGTGTATATGGAGTAATCTTCTCCCATGCTATACCACACTTCTTACAGAATTCTTCAATTTCCTTACTGTAAAACTCTCCACCGTTATCTGTCCTCAACACCTTTATCTTTTTCTCTATCTAGTTTTCCACCAGATCCTTAAATTATTTAAACCTGTCAAAGACTTTAGATTTCTTCTTGAGGAAATATATCCATGTATTCCTTGAGAAGTCATCTATAAATGATACATAGTACATAAACTTACCCAGTGATGGAACCTTCATAGATCCAAATACATCATTGTGGACAAGCTCTAACATTTGTTTCGCCCTCTTACCACCAGAGGGGAAACTCACCCGATTTTGCTTCCCATATACATAATTTTCATAGAAATGAAAATCCAGAGAGCTATTAGTCATACCTTCTACCATACCTTTACCATGAACTATTGAAAGTCCCTTCTCTCCAATATGTCCAAGCCTTTGATGTCATAGTGTGGTCTTTTCTCCAGAGACCACTAGATTTTCTGATCCACTTTTAGGAACTACAGAACTGTTACACCCATCAATAACAGTGCTACCTTGCACTTTGTATAGAGTTCCAATCCCAACTCCTCGCATCAATACTAGTGCTCCATGAACCATCTTGCAGGTATCTTTCTCAAACACTATTTTTACACTTGCATCATCCAACTTGCTTACAGAAATTAGATTTCTGGCCAATGCAAGAATATGTAGAACACCCAAAAGTGTTCTAACTCTTCCTCCTTGCAACTTCAAATTTACTTTTCTGCAACCAACAACTCTAGCCTTCCTATCATCCCCTAAGAAGACATCACCACCATCATATTTCTCATACTTGTAGAACCACTCTCTATGGGGAGTGAAGTGAAAGGATGCACCTGCGTCAATCAACCATGTCTCATGATCTACATGCGTACTTGAAGAAGCCAAGTAAACATCCTCACCTTCGTCTGAAGTGGTTTTCACCTTTGCAGAAGGATCATCATTAGATCCCTTTCCTTTGTCAAGAGCTTTATATTTACAGTCCCTTTTGTAGTGCCTTTCCTTTCTACATTTCCAGTAAACCACCTTTACAGGTTTTCCTGGAGATTTAGATCCCCCTCTAGATTTAGATCTGTAGGTTTTAACCCCGTACAGAAATTACTTGCATACGAATTCTAAAATACATAAAATAAACAATGCGAGAGCATAACACATAAAACACATATACACAGAGATTTTCACCTGGATCCCAAAACCGAGACTACTAGCTTGATTTTTCATTATGTTCCTTTCAATGTTATAATACATATTTATACATGCCGAAGACTCCAATACCATGGAACGCAAACCATCGTGTCCAAAAACATGTGCGAAAATCATGCACAAAACCATAGGTGGGTCCACCCATCCTAACATAGGGTCCAAAACCAAATTTTTCCAGGGCGCTGCCCCGGACCCCATAAACTGGGGTTACAGGTGTGCCTCAAACCCCCTGTGACCCCCCCCCCGCTACACAATTGGTGCAACGAAAGGGGGCTCTGCCCCCCCTCTAACCCCCCGGTTAACTACATGGGATAGTCGTGGAAAGAATATAACACAACCCAACATTCTCCCACTAGTTGTTTTCTTTCCATAGGGGGCCACAAGAGAGCTTAGTCATTTTTCCAGCATTGAAACGCCCATTGTCTCTCTACACCAAGAGAACTTCTTAGAGCTCACAGATTTTGTCAATGCATATGCAATATTCTTCAAGATGTCCACCTTTACTAGCAACACCTTTTTGTCTTCTATCATATCCCTCACAAAATGATACTGAACATCAATTTGCTTTGTCTTTGAATGATATGCGGGGTTCTTTGCCAAGAAAATTGCACTCTGGCTATCACATTCTATCCTTATAGCTCCCTATACTAACCCCATACTTGAACACAATCTCTACAACAAAATTGCTTCCTTGCTTGCATGAGTGGCTGCCATGTATTCTGCCTCTGTAATTGATAGTGCCACTACAAATTGTTTCTTACTCATCCAACTGACTGCACCTCCAAATAGGTTAAACACATACCCACTTGTAGATCTTCTCTGATCCATATCTCCAGCCCATTCTACATCAACAAAGCCATGAATATCCAACATTCTGTCCAATCCTAGTCTTCCTTGGTAGCACAAACCATAATCACTAGTGCAACGCGCTTCACTGATGTCCAATGCTCCTTCCCTGGTTTTGACATAAACCTGCTCAATACTCCCACTGCATGTGCAATGTCTGGTCTAGTACAAACCATTTCATACATCAGGCTACTGACTACACTTGCATATGGAACATGGGACATGTCCTCTTCCTCTTCTTGTGACGCGGGGCATTGTTTAGTAGATAACCTCACACCTAGAGGAATAGGAGCCTTCACCAGTTTACTATCCTACATATTAAACCTCTGCAATATTGTCTCGACATACTTCCTTTGGTTTACCCAGAGCTTCCTCTTTGTTTGATCTCTTTTAATTTCAATGCCCAAAATATAGTATGTAGCACCAAGATTTTCATGTCGAATTTGGAGGACAATTGGGTATTCAAATCCTGGATAATTTCTTTGTTATTTCCAACTAGCAACATATCATCCACATACAAGACCAGATAAATAACACGATCACCAATTAATTTAAAATACACACAGTGATCTGCTTTGCTTCTGGTGAAGCTAAGTCCCTGTATAAATGTATCAAATTTCTGATACCACATCCTTAGTGACTGTTTTAACCCATACAGAGACTTCTTTAATTTGCATACCAGTTCTTTCTTACCCTTCACCACAAAGCCTTCAGGTTGCTTCATGTAGATTTCCTCTCCCAGATCCCCATGAATAAAGGCTGTCTTCACATCCATCTGTTCTACCTCAAAATCAAAAGTAGCAGCAACAGATAAAAGTAATCTAATAGAAATAACCTTGGCAACAGGAGAAAAAATATCACCAAAATCAATTCCCGGCACCTGGGAATAAAGTTTTGCTACCAACCGAACTTTTTATTTCTCCACCTTTCCTTCTGAATTTGTCTTCTTCTTGAACACCCATTTTTTGCCAGTGGGTTTCCTTCCAGCTGGCAACTCTAGCAGATCCCAAGCCTCGTTTTTGTGCAAAGATGCCATTTCATCAACCATGGCCTCTTTCTAGAGTTTTCCATCATGTGAATCCACTGCTTCCTTCACAGTTATAGGATCATCATCAGTAGTAGAAAAAGAAAAATTTGAACAGAAAGTAGATGGACTATACCTTTCTGGATGCCTTCTTTCTTGAACTGATCTTCTCACAGCTGGATTTTGTGGTTCTTCATCTTCTGATTCCTCCTTTGTTGTAAAGTCTGATTCTTCCTCCTTTAGCTCAAACTCTATCTTCTCAGGTTCCTTTGGTTGGACTTCATGTTTAATAACATCTTTCACCTCTCTGAACAAACATTTTAGTTGTACACAACCTTCCTTGTTACTGTGTTCCAAAGCTTATAACCCTTTAAACCATCCTTATACCCAATAAAGATGCACTTTTCAGATTTACTATCCAACTTGGTTCGTTTCTCCTTTGAAACATGTACATATGCATCACATCCAAATACCCTTAGATGTGAAAGAGAGGGTTTCTTACCAGTCCATACCTCTTGTGGAGTCTTATCCTCCAATGCGGATGAAGGTGCCCTGTTGACCAGGTAACATGCAGTATCCACCGCCTCTGCCCAGAATTGCTGTCCTAACCCGGCACCACTGGCATGCTTCTTGCCCTTTCCATTAATGTCTTGTTCATTCTTTCTGCAACTCCATTTTGATGAGGTGTATATGGAGTAGTCTTCTGCCGTGATATACCACACTTCTTATATAATTCCTCAAATTCCTTGCTGCAAAAATCTCCACCATTATCTATCCTCAACACCTTTATCTTCTTCTCTGTCTGATTTTCCACAAGAGCCTTAAATTCTTTAAACTTGTCAAAGGCTTCGGATTTCTTCTTAAGGAAATATATCCATGTATTCCTTGAGAAGTCATCTATAAATGATACATAGTACATAGACTTACCCAATGATGGAACCTTCACAGGTCCAAACACATAACTGTGCACAAGCTCTAATATTTGTTTTGCCCTCTTACTACCAGAGGGGAAACTCACCTGATTCTGCTTCCCATATACACAATTTTCATAGAAATAAAAATCCAAAGAGCTATTACTCATACCTTCTACCATACCTTTACGATGAAGTATTCGATGGCCCTTCTCTCCAACATGTCCAAGCCTTTGATGCCACAACACGGTCTTCTCTCCAGAGACCACTAGATTTTCTACTCGACTTTCAGGAACTACATAACTATTGCACCCATCAATAACTCTGCTACCTTGTAGCTTGTACAGAGTTCCACTCTGAACTCCCCGCATCAATACCAGTTCTTCTCAAACCATCTTGCAGGTATCCTTCTCGAACACTATTTTTACACCTGCATCATCCAACTAGATAACATAAATAAGGTTTCTTGTTAATGCAGGAATATGCAGAACACCCGAAAGTGTTCTAACCCTTCCACCTTGCAGCTTCAACTTTAATTTTCCACGACCAATGATTCTAGCCTTCCTGTTATCCCCCAAGAATACATCACCACCATCATATTTCTCATATTCACATAACCATTCTCTATGGGGAGTGAAGTGAAAGGATGCACCTGAGTCAATCAACCATGCCTCATGATCTACATGTGTACTTGAAGAAGCCAAGTACACATCTCCACCTTCATCTGAGGTGGTTTTCACCTCTGCAGAAGGAGTATCATCATATCCCTTTCCTTTATCAGGAGCTTTAGATTTACAATCCCTTTTGTAGTGCGCTTCCTTTTCGCATTTCCAGCACACCACCTTTATAGGTTTTCCTGGAGATTTAGATCTCCTACTCGATGACTTTTTTTTTTTTTTTTTTTTTGTTCTGGGACCACCCTCGTATAGACAAGGCATCGCCATTCTGGCTCTCCATATTTTTCCATCTCATCTCCTCTGTCAGTAAGGCTAAGACTGTTTCATCAAAATGCAAGGAAATGGCATTGCTACCTATTGCAATAACCAGACTATCCCACAAAGCTAGTAGAGAATACAACAAAATAATTCACTTATATTCATCTTAAATTTTAATATCAACAGATGCTAACTGACTTACCACAATATTAAATGCATTCAAATTCTCTGTCACCGAGTCTCCATCTTTCATCCTCAGGTTATATAGCTTTTTTCACAGGAGCAATTTATTCACCAGAGACTTAGATTGGTACAAAGTCCCTAGCTTGCCCCATAAAGTCTTCACCATAGCTTCCCCTGATACATTCAACAATAGTCGATTTGAGACACACAATCGTATTGTGCTCTTTGCCTTCCGATCCAATTTATTCCATTCTTCATCGAACACTCCTGTTGGTTTAGTACCCAGATCTACCGCAATCCATTGATCTTTATCCACCAATAGATCCTCCATCTTGAGTTTCCATAACTCAAAACTTTGACCATTAAATTTCTCCATCTCTATCTTTCCACTACTCGCCATCTTCTTTCACCACCAGAATCGATCTCGAATATCTCCCACTGAACAGGGTCTACCACAAGCCCGGGCGAAACCCCTTAGTAACAAAGGCATCCCCTTGAAGCCAAAACAACGTTGATATCAAATATAGGTTTTAAACATGTACATAAATTACATACATACGAATCCTAAAACACATAAAATAAACAATGCGAGATCATAACACATAAAACACATATACATAGAGATTTTCCCCTGCATCCCAAAACCGGGACTACCAGCTTGATTTTTCATTATGTTCCTTTCAATGTTATAATACATATTTATACATGCCGAAGCATCCAATACCATGGACCGAAAACCATTCACGTCCAAAAAACATGTGCGAAAATAATGCACAAAACCATAGGTGGGTCCGCCCATCCTAACATAGGGTCAAACCAAATTTTTTGGGGCGCTGCCCTGGACCCCATAAATGGGGTTACAAGTACGCCTCAAACCCCCTGTGGACCCCCCCACCCCCCCTACACAATTGTGCAACGAAGGGGGGCTTCGCCCCCCTCTAACCCCCGATTAACTACATGGGCTAGTCATGGAAAGAATATAACACAACCCAACTCCCACTCGATGACTTATTTTTGTTTTTGTTCTAGGACCGTCCTCATACCAAAAATGCCTCACCATTCTGGCTCTCCATATTTTTGCATCTCATATCCTCTATCAGCAAGGATGAGACTATTTCATGAAAATGCAAGTCAATTGCATTGCTACCTATTGCAATAACCAAACTATCCCACCAATCTGGTAGAGAACACAACAAACTGATGGACTTATATTCATCTAAAATTTTAATATCAATAGATAATAACTGACTTACCACAGTATTAAATGAATTCAAATGCTCTGTCATAGAGTCTCCATCTTTCATCGTCAGGTTATACAACTTTTTCCATAGGAACAGTTTATTCACCAAAGACTTAGATTGGTACAAAGTCCCTAACTTGTCCCACAAAGCCTTCACTGTAGCTTCTCGTGATACAATCAACAATATTGAATATGAGACACACAATCGTATTGTGCTCTTTGCCTTTCAATCCAACTTCTTCCATTCTTCATCAGACACTCCCGTTGGTTTAGTACCTGGATCTACCGTGATCCACTGATCTTTATCCAGCAACAGATCCTCCATCTTGAGCTTCCATAACTCAAAACTCTGACCATTAAATTTCTCGATCTCTATCTTTCCACTGCTCGCCATTTTCTTTCACCACCAGAATCGATCCTACAGATCTCCCACTGAACAGGGTCTACCACAAGTCTGAGCGAAACCCCTTAGCAACAAACCCGTCCCCTTGAAGCCAAAATAGCGCTGATACCAAATGCAGGTTTTAACCCCATACAAAAATTACCTGCATACGAATTCTAAAACACAGAAAATAAACAATGAGAGAGAATAACACATAAAACACATATACACATAGATTTTCCCCTGGATCCCAAAACCGGGACTACCAGCTTGATTTTTCAATATGTTTCTTTCAATGTTACAATACATATTTATACATGTTGAAGCATCAAATACCATGGACCAAAAAACATCACATCCAAAACCATAGACCGAAAACCATCGCGTCCAAAACCATGTGCGAAAACCATGCACAAAACCATAGGTAGGTCCATCCAACCTAACATAGGGTCCATAAAAAATTTCCCCAGGGCGCAGCCCTGGACCCCATATAGGGGTGCTACCTACCCCCGTCAATCCCCTTGTGAACCCCCCCCCCCCACAATGAAGGGGGTGGAGGGGGCTATGCCCCCCTCCTTTAACCCCTCCATAAACGATGTAGGATAGTCATGGAAAGAATATAACACAACCCAACATTGTGGCATAGTGCCTAAACTTGTGATAGTGAAAACACTTGATATTCGAAAAGTCCTTCTTCTTTCCTTGCTCGCCTTGGGAACGATTTCGCCTGGATTTATTTTCTTTTCTGAATAATACAAAATGCTCTTCCACATCTTTGGATGAGGTCCCATCTCTGGTGTTCTATTGAATCTCTTATTACATCAAGTCAAACAACAAATGATCCCACTCTAGTAGTTTCTCCCTCCCATTTACTAAGTCATGGTAGCTTTTCCAGCTCTTGGGAAGGCCTAGAAGTGCTAAGCTCACTAGATTGCCTTTAGCAACTATCACACCAACACTTCCAATCTCATCCCAACATTGGGTGAACTTGGTCAAGTACAATGGTATTGTGTTGCCCTTCTCCATCTTGATTTTTCTCAGCATTTCTTTTAGTGCTAGCTTCCTATGGTCGCTGTTGTTTTGAAACAATTTTTTCAGGGCCTTCCACATTGCATATGGAGTCTCCTTCCCGTGGAGGTTTGAGACAATATGATCTCAAACTCCTTCTAGGATAATCCTTCTCTCCTTTACAACACATTTTCTCCACTCTGCCATATCTTCAGCATCAAATGGCTTAGGAATATATTTTTCTATGAATTCCTTAAGCCTACTTTCTTACAACACTACCTCCATCCTATCCTTCCAAGAAATATAGTTTGAACTACCCTCAAGGGAATACTCGAGTCTCAATCTATAAAACAACATCCTAGGATCTCTAAAGAATGATTCTACAAATTCTATAAGGACAACTTCAAATTCTTCTCTTGTATCGTGATTTGAGCTCTGATACCATGTAGAATTCCTTGTAGATTCAAGCTTCTAATTGTAATATGCTAAAACAATAAACTTGATTCTACTCTACTCTTCAGTGGAAACAAATAAATGATCGTGAAATCATGATGCTTATAAGAGAAAGAATGCAATCAACACATTACACAATGATTTCATGGGAAAAGTCATAGCTAGAAACCCCTACTGTCTGTATATTTCATTAACCAAAAAATATGAGAAGATTACAATGCTTTCCTCAAGTCCAAAAATCCTCTGTACTATCTCTATATGTCTCACTTCTTCCTAGGATGAATCTAACCAACACTGAGCCAATTTCCTACCCTTTCGAGCTCCCTCTTCCTTGCGTTGTTTCCTTGGGAATTATCCCCTATTAATTAGGGAAATTCCTCGAAGGAATTGCACAATCCTTTAGGATCTTCCTCTAACTGCATGAACCTTCAAATGATTATAGAACTGATAGTACATTGTCCCTGAATTCCAATCTCAACTAGGTCTTTCTCTAATATAGATGCATGAGTTAATCATGAGTGAATCTTCAGTTTACTAGTTGATCACCACAAGAAGAACCACACTCCACTGCAGGCAACACTACACTGCACTTCAGGTAACACCATATTGCACTTTAGGCAACACTACCCTATACTTCAGTTAACACCACACTACACTTCAGGTAGCACAATAATGTACTTCAGGCAACACCACATTGCACTTCAGGAAGCACCACACTCGACTGTAGGCAACACCATACTATTAGACCTCCCACTAGTTCCTCCATCAGTTGCAACTAGTTTAAATGACTTTAACTCAGTTGAACTGAACTAATTAATTACAACTCAAAATAAACTCAACCAAGGCTCCTATAATGTAGGATACACTCTACATGATTTTAGTTAAACCCTCAACTAGAATTAACTGAGCCAACTAAGTCAAATTAACTTAGTTAACTAATAAGTCATGAGATGTAGAATTAAAATTTTATTTCCAATTTAATTCAAGGACAAATTTAAATTAGGATTTTCTTGATGTTATTTTCAACATTTTGTGTTGCAATTTTATACAACATGGTCAACCCATAATGCATTTATCAAAGCATTTTGTCAGTTCCTTTTCTAAGAGAAAATGGTTTTCTTGATTATGCGAATGATATTTTTGTTTGTTAATTTAGCTAAACCATTTCCCTATAGATAATAGTGAGATGCGTATTTTAACAAAATACTCTTTTCTAATGTGAATGAATAAAGTTTGAATGAAGAAAAATATGTCGCATTATAAGAGACAAGAAATTTTTGAATGCCAAACCTAGTTATAATGTTCTTCGTTAAGAATTCAATTTGTTAGGGTCCTATATTTTATAGGATGAGCTCACTATTTTCTTTTGATTTTTGCATATGAAATGTTGTAAATAATCTTTTATTCTTCAAGTTATTTCCAATAGAAAAAGAAAAAGAAAAAAGGGGATACAAAAACAAGAAACATATATATCTATATATATGTGTGTGTGTGTGTGTGTGTGTGTGTAAAGAATAAAAAATAAAAAATTATGAGAAAATAGAAAAAAGAACGAAAAATACCCCAAAAAATAATAAGTGAGAAAATCTAAATGCCACTCAGAAAATGAAAATTGCATGAGTAATACCTCAAAAATTTTGAATAATGTGCTGCTAGTCAAAACACCACATTGAAGTAATAGAAGTAGATTAGTTATTTTAATCACAATGTTTAAGTGTGATTAGGATGGATTAAATAAAATCAGTAGAGGTTAGTGAAAAATCTACCAGACAATGTAATTGTGGTTGAATTAGATTATTTAAAATAAAATTAATTAACCACAACTTTTAAATGTTGTTGATAAATATTTAATGTTAAAATAAATTTGCTAAGTTCGTTGCATTTCCAAGTTGTAAATAAAGTTTGACATGACATATTTTGTCCACACATAATAAAGTAAGCACATGTTTAAACGGTCACGATCCACCCTGCCTAAATCAACAAAGGGGGATCGTATTTGGCCCCCACAAGCCCATTTGATGTTTAATCATTACAGGGGGTTCAAAAAGGCGGAAATTATTTGCAATGTGGTGCCTTTTGGGTGTTTCACACCCCCCCCAACCTAAAACCACTAATCACCCCCCCCCCCCCCCGAAAACTTCCATCCCACTTCCGCTCACACTGACCATCGACCCCCCTCTTCTCCCGTGCCACTTACAATCCACCTAGTGGACCTCATGTTCCCACATTGCTCCTATGTCATTCCTTTATCCCCCACTGCCTGTCCACCACCTCAGACTGGCGGACCCCACTCCCCTTCTGCAAAAATGACCTCCCCTCACTACTTCGTCCCCAATATGATGCGGCCATCTGGCACTTCTACTTCCACATCAACATATCGTTGGGTAAATAAATTCTTATCCATGCTCGTGACAATAGACCCGCTTCGTTTTAGTAGTAAATTAATAATGGTAAACTTGTTTTTCCTATATAACCCACCATAGATCGTTCAATCACCTCCTTTCAACGTTTCAAGATAACGGGAAATCAAATGATTCAGTGCACATTCAACCAAACAGAGTCTGCGTCAGCTTCCAGCCATTGATCCACGCCATCTCTGTGACTAGTCAGCATAACTAGTCACTCCAACCAAGTGCCTAGCCATCAATTTACATCCAGATACCACTCTTCACCTATTTCTCCTGGGTAATTCTAAATTATTTGTTCTTTTATCTTATATCATGGCACTTAAAGAAAAATCCAATGCCTCTTATGACAATCCTATACTTCCCCCTACCATAGACTTATATCACCAACCACTGGTAGACCAAGACTACAAAATTGTTGAAACTAGTTGTGAGTTCAACCTATACGAGCTTCCCAACTAGTTAAAAAAAAACTTCTTGGACTAGAGAGATGAAGTGACCCTATGGGATTATATCCTACCACAATTCATTTTCCCCAGACACCTCACTTCCTTGAATTCATCTCCTGGTGTCAATTTAGGTATATCCCTAGTTAGAAGGCAATTTTGGCCCAAAACAGTGACGTCCTCTTCACCATCATTGCAGAATTCATCTCCCGAATGCTCCAATTTCCAAATTCTGACTCTCTGCAACCATTTTCAGTAGATTCCCTTATGGAATTCTACAAAAGCCTAACCTTGACATAGAGAGCCAAGATTTTTGTGATTTTTCTCCCTAAGGATGCCCAATTACCCAAGAAGAATCCCCCATACTCATCCTCTATGTTCCCTGAGATGACCAAACAAGTGATTTCAATTATTTCATGCATATTTGGCTACCAATCCGATCAATGGGTTGATGAGGCCAATGTTGGTTTCTTATCAGTTTTTGCAACTTGTGAGAAACCCCCCATTTTCAATTACAATGAGTTCATTGCAGAATCAATTCATGAACAGTTCCTAAATTTTTCTACTGAAGGGACTTTTAAATATGCTTCAGTGTTGGTGTATTTGTTCCTTTACCATCAAGCAGATAGATTTTCATTTCCTTTGCTGAAATTAGATGAGTAGGGTAATCCACAGTCAGTAATCCATTGGACATCCTTGGTGAGGAAAAATTCCACTTAGTACACCTTTTCTGATTATGTTGATCATTTTTTACACACAATATCCTATTTATTAAATCGCAATATAGAGCTTAGGATAGGACCAAAGATACAAAGAATTTTACATCTTAGTTAGTAGGCTAAGATAGGAGATTGGTACTTGTACCAAAATTATACCAAGATTAGAGTTTATGGGTGTGAATTTCCACCATAAAGGCTACCAAAACTTGTTCCTGTGAGGATCATCTCACTAGCATATATAAGGCAGATGATTCGTATGGATGATCTTCATTTTTTTGTAGCAAAAAATAAGTCTTGGTTTAAAATCAAGGCACAGGTTGGACCATTTATTTGTAACACCTGAGTGGCAGGTAAGGAGGTAGATTTTATCCTTAAGCAGATGAACTTCAAGGTTAGTTTCACTTGGTCATATCACCCTTTTGGCACAATTTCTAAACTGAGAGTGGAGCATAAAACCACTCCCTACTCACACTCCTAGACTAGAGATAGAGAAGTTCATGAATCAAAGTCAGTGGGAGGAGAATATGCTACAAGAGGTAGAAGAATAGGTCATATCCAAAATTGCCTCACAAACTCCAGTACCTCAAGAAAAAAAGGGCAAGAGGCCAAGGGAGGATGATTCCCCTTCAGTGACAAAGATTGGAGTCAAAGAATTTCTGGTATACAAGAAGAAGCAGAAGACTAATACTAAACCAATTTTTCTGTGGGAGGATGAGGATCAGACCACCATAGTCATAACAAGCCCTCATTTTTCTACAAGAGGAAAAAATATATTCACAAGATCCCCAGCTTCCTCAGCTCCCCAAGATCCCCTAGATATAGCTCAAACAACAAAATTGGTTCAAGACCAGGATGAACCAAATATTTTTGCAAAATATAGAGTAGTTAAGGAGAATAATGAGTTGCTTAAAGCCACCCCATACACCCAATTCTGGAAGAAAACAACATCTTCACAACACAAGCTTCTTTCAGCCTTCGATACAAAAAAGGGGAAAATATAAATTGCATTCCTCCAAGCACAGGCTCCATGTCTAAAGACTCCAACTGATTATAAGAAATTCATTTTCTCCTTTGATGCTAAGAATATTCACCCCATTGACCAAATAGACCTACATAAACAAACTAGTGAAATTTTGTACTCTACTTTGACTAACACTTCCATGACAGCTTCCAAGTTGCAGGCCTTAATCAACAACATACAATCACAATTAAAACTTGAAAATATATCATCTATGGCTAAGGACACCGGGATCAAATCATTGGAGGACCTAGTAAATAAACTGGGTATGACCCCAAAGATGTAAAAGCAGTAGAATAAATTGTGAGGAGGAAAAATGCAGACATAGCAGCATTGAGGAAACAAGTCAAACTTCCCTCCACTGAGGAACCCCAAGCTAAGGAAGTTGGGGAGCTTGAGAAAGAAAAAGAGAACATGTTCAAGATAAGAATTGAACAAAGTAGCTAGATTAAGGTTATGGAAGTGGAGATAGGAAGACTTCTCAAGGAAAAGGAGTAGGCATCATAGCTGGCAATAGTTTCTCTAATAGCAATGCCTATTTTAGTTGCAACCACAACATGAGCATCTACATCAACAACAACGGAAGCACATACCACAGATTCCTCAAATGAATTAGTCAAAGCTATGGAATACCTATCCATCAGAGGGCAGGAAAGTGGAAAATTAAAAACCCAAATAAAAAATTTGCAAGATCAAAAATTGAAGATATATAATTCATACAGAGCAGAGCTATAGAAATCTCACAGGTTAACCCAAAGGATTGAGCAACTAGAGAATGAGTATGTTGTAGAAATTCCCATTGTATATCAATAGATTATGCAATATACTAAAACACAATACAAGATCTACTTCTAAAACACTTTGTGGAAGCTCAATCAATTTGAGCACGATTAATGAGAACACATATAACTGAGAATGAAAAGAAATCACACATAACAAGAAGAAATAACCCGGGGAAAGCCTCAGCCGAAAACCCCAACTCTGTATTATCATACAAGTGGAAATATAGTCCGGATTACAAAAAGAATCAGCTCACAAGCTATCTTGCTCTCTCTGCAATCCCTCTGCTACTCATAGATAGTTAAAGGCCTCTCTCAAGCCTTCTCCTCTGCCCTCCAAGCCTCCTATTTCTTTTTGCAATTTTCCTTGGGGTCCAGTGAAGCCACATCTATGAATTGGCCTCTTCACACGCTCACTAATCTCTGATCTAACTGCGCAATCCTGAAGGAGATAAATCCTTCTCCATGGATGACCTTCCCTTATAGGAAAAAAATCATCCAACTGATAGTACACTCTCCCTTCTTTGATCTCAGTTGGGTCTCTGTCTGAACTGACATGCATGAGTTATTCATGAGAGAATATTCAGTTATCTGAAGTGCAACAGTTATATGCAAGCATGAATTAAATAATTGAACTCACATTAATTTAAACAAACTGTTTAAATCAATCTAACTGAACTTGACTCAGTTAACTAAGCCAACTAATTAAAATTCAAATTAGAACTCATCCTTATCTCTTTAACTAATGGGATAAATTCCTCAATTAATAGAGAAATTGTTGCATGTCCTCACATAGACTTCATGTTTGCTTTTTCACAACTAATTAACTCATGGTGAATTAATTAATTTATTTTAAAACAACTGTTAATTTCAAATTTGAATTTTACTTCCTATTTTTAGTCGAGGGACTGACTAAAATAGGAATCCATCATGAACTGCTAAAAATAACAGTTCTATTTTTAGCACTTCCATTTTTCATTCTTGTTGCTCAATCCAACACTAATACCCAAACTACTATTTCTAGCAGTGCGATTTTTAGCAATTCTATTTTTAGCATTTCTTGTTGCTATTTTCAACACTCCCTCTCAACAAGAAAGGCATACAACTAGAACCTTATCATGTACCTCTGGAATGTTCTGCATGCAACACTTCTACCAAGTGTGGTTACTCCGGCAACTCTCGGAACAAAAAACTCCCCACTGGCCTCTTTGTTGGGCTAGAAACATACTCTGATGTTGAATCTTTACCTATTGCTAACAAGTTATCCCTCTCTAACCTTTGATTTTCTGCAACACTCCATGTGTCTCGCACTATTGCACACCTCTTTGTTCCATCCTGCACTGCTACAACACTCCTGTGCCTCTCGCATTGTTGCAGCCTGCTAGCTCTACACAATCTCAAGACTCCTACACTGTAGTTCTCTCTGCTACTCCATCGGCATATGTCTCTACCCAATGAATTAGTCCTGCTACTCCTCATCAGGGCTCCTATAGCAAAGTTGAATCAAAGACGTTGGGTACCTCAAGGATCTTGCCCCTATTCCAGCCTTCCTGAGATGATCACTCCACATCGCCCCACCTCCTACCTAGAGGTATGGATGCATGTGATCCCTCTGCCCACTTAGCTCAAACTTTCGCCCTACTAGAGGTATTTGCATGAGTATATATCTCCACTCGATCTCCTCTCAGCCTCTCTAGTTGTGGCTGCTCCACAACCTCCTGAAGTTGCTTCACTAATCGTGGTTCCTCCTCAATCATCTGAGACTTCTTCTCGCGTTGCATGTTGAGAGGTAATGTACTCTCCTTCTCAACCACCAAGTCTCCATTAGTTGCCTTGCTCCTCAAGGCTTTGCATGAATCTTAAACCTGAAGAGCATATAGGTTCTTGACCTGTGAACCGATCTGCTTCACCTGTCTAGTGATGATGTGTCTAAGGGAAACCTTTCCCTTACTTAAGACTATATCATAGGCTTTGTCTTCCAACATCTTGATCGACACCAAATTTCTCTTCAGTCCTAGTACATACTTGACATCGGTCAAGGTAATGCGAACTCCATTCTCCCTCTAAAAAACAACTGTGCCTACACTTGAGACACTATAATTTTCATCATTACCCATCGCTATGAGTATTTGGAGATCTTTCTCCTCCAAAGTACTAAACAAACTCTTGTCGCCGGTCATGTGGAAAGAAGCTCCACTGTCAAGAAACTAACCACTTCCCACCATGGATGAAAGCATGCATGCGAAAAGTGTGAAATCCAACTCAAACTATGAGGCCAGTGCTTCACCTTCTGATCCTTCCACGGATCCCTTCTTGGATTTCCTCAGTGGAAAATTTGTGCCAAAATGGCCCACATCATGACAAAGAAAGCATCACACTTTCAATTTGTCAAACTTCTTCCCACCATGGGAAGAACTGGAATTGGAATGAGAATCCTTCTCCTTCCCCTTCTTCGCCTTACTCGCTAAGGTGCAGTTTTCTTCATCCTCCATGGATGAAGAACCATCTCTGGTGCTTCTTCTTATCTCCTCTTGCATCAGATCCAACCAAAGTCATTCCCAATCTGGCAGTTTCTCTCTTCCATTAATCAAGTACTGGTAGGTATGCTAGCTCTTAGGAAGATCAAAGAGTGCAAGACTCACCATGTCATCATTAGCTGTAGTGATCCCTACACTTCCAAGCTCATCCTTGCAGGTGGTGAGCTTGTTCAGATACGTAGAGATCGTGTCGCCCATTTCACACTTGATCTTCCGAAGATTGTCTTTCAGCGCTAGCTTCCTCTGATCGCTGCTATTTTGATATAGATCTTTCAATGTTTTCCACATTGAAAATGGTGTCTCCTTCCCATGGAGACTCGAGACTATGTGGTCTCGAACTCCCTCCAGAAGGATTCTCCTTACTCTATCCACACATTTCTTCCATTTCGCCAATTGAGTAACATCAGTCAACTTGAGGACTTCTTGATCAATGAAGTCCTTTAGACCATTATCCTCTAATACTGCATCCATGTGATCTTTCCAGGCTATATAATTTGAGCTACCATCAAGGGCATACTCGAGTCTTAAACCATTGAACGCCATAGGTTAAATTGAGATGTGATAAGAACTCGATTTCTATATTCAAGAATCACAAACTTTGAACTTCTCCCTTCTTGTATATTGTTGTTCCTTGATCACCTTCGCTTTGATACCATGTAGAAATTCCCACTTTGGATCAACAAATTATGCAATATACTAAAACACGATACAAGATCTACTTCTACAACACTTTGCGGAAGCTTAATCAATTTGAGCACGATCAATGAGAACACATGTAACTAAGAATGAGAAGCAATCATGCATAACATAGAAGAAATAACCCGGGGAAAGCCTCAGCCTAAAACCCCAACTCTGTATTATCATACAAGTGGAAATATAGTCCGGATTACAAAAAGAATCAGCTCACAATCTATCCTTCTCTCTTTGCAATCCCTCTGTTGCTCATAGGCAGTCAAAGGCCTCTCTCAAGCCTTCTCCTTTGCCCTCCAAGCCTCCTATTTCTTTGCGCAATTTTCCTTGGGGTCCAGTGAAGCCACATGTGTGAATTGGCCTCTTCACACACTCACTAACCTTTGATCTAACTGCACAATCTTGAAGGAGATAAATCTTTCTCCATGGATGAGCTTCCTTTATAGGAAAAAATTCATCCAACTAATAATACACTGTCCCTTCTTTGATCTCAACTAGGTCTCTGTCTGAACTGACATGCATGAGTTATTCATGAGAGAATCTTTAGTTATCTGAAGTGCAGTAGTTATATGCAAGCATGAATTTACTAACTGAAATCACATTAATTTAAATAAACTGTTTAAATCAATCTAACTGGACTTGACTCAGTTAAATGAGCCAACTAATTACAACTCAAATTAGAACTTATCCTTATCTCTTTAACTGATGGATAAATTCCTCAATTAATAGAGAAACTGTTGCATGTCCTCACATAGACTTCATGTTTGATTTTTTCACAATTAATTGACTCATGGTGAAATTATTTATTTATTTTCAAACAACTTTTAAGTTCAAATTTGAATTTTACTTCCTATTTTTAGTCCAGGGACTGGCTAAAATAGGAATCCATCTTGCACTGCTAAAAATAGAAATTCTATTTTTATCACTTCCATTTTTCATTCCCTATTTCTCAATCCAGCACTGATACCCAAACTGCTATTTATAGTAGTGCTATTTTTAGCACTTCTATTTTTAGCATTTCTTGTTGCTATTTTCAACATCTATGATGGCTCAAACACTAGCATAGGCTACAGAATGAATATGGGTCGAGATAAATGAGGCCATCATAGAAATATGGCCTTCAATTGAGATAATAGTTGAATAGGAGGACTTGATACAAAGATCAAAGGAGTTAATGGAAGAAGTCATAAACAATTTGGGACAAAGGCTAGGGGAAGCTAACACTTTAATTGAAATTTTGAATTCAAAAACCAAGGATGAGTTGGTAGATTTTGAAATTGTAGATAGGATAGAAACTATCTTGGAAGTCAATAGAGTCCTCACTAAAAGGAACTTACTAGTACAGTTGGAAAACATATGCCAACATTTGGAGGCTAACATCCAAAAGTTTCATAAGAAATTCAATGCATTACATTTGAAAGGACTGCTAGGATTAAAGGGAATTGGAGATAAGGTAGTGCCCCTAGTAGATTATCTATAGGTTTTAACCCCATACAGAAATTACTTGCATACGAATTCTAAAACACAAAAAATAAACAATGCGAGAGAATAACACATAAAACACATATACACAGAGATTTTCCCCTGGATCCCAAAACTGGGACTACCAGATTGATTTTTCATTATTTTCCTTTCAATGTTACAATACATAATTATACATGCCGAAGCATCCAATACCATGGATCGAAAACCATCACGTGCAAAACCATGTGCTAAAACCATGCACATAACCATAGGTAGGCTCGCCTAACCTAATATAGGGTCCAAAAAACAATTCCCTTCCACGCCCCCCCCACCTCAACCACTTCCCCAAATCCCGAAGAAGGGGGCTAACCACCCCCCTCAAACCCCCCCGACAGGGGGGGGCTGCCACCCTATGCCCCCCCCCCCGCTGCGTAGTCAGCGTAATGAAGGGGGGGCTCCGCCCCCCCTCTAACACCCCGGTTAACTAGGTAGGCTAGTCGTGGAAAGAATATAACACAACTCAACATTCTCTCACTTGTTGTTTTCTTTCCAAAGGGGGCCACAGGAGAGCTTAGTCATTTATCCAGCCCTAAAATACCCATTGTTTCTCTACACCAAGAGAAATTTTCAAAGCTCACATATTTTGTCAATGCATTAGCAGTATTTTTCAAGGTGTCCACCTTTAACAACAACACCTTTTTGTCTTCTATCATATCCCTCACAAAGTGATACTGAACATCAATGTGCTTTGTCTTTGAATGATAAGTAGGCTTCTTTGCCAAGAAAATTGCACTTTGGCTGTGAAGTTCTATCCTTATAGCTCGTTGTACTAACCCCATACTTGAACACAATCTTTGCAACCAAAATTATTCCTTGCTTGCATGAGTGGCTCCCATGTATTCTGCCTCTGTAGTTGATAGTGCCACTATAGATTGTTTCTTACTCATCCAAATTACTGCACCTCCAAATAGGTTAAACACATACCCACTTGTAGATCTTCTCTGATCCAGATGTCCAGCCCAGTCTACATCAAAAAAGCCACAGATATCAAAAACTCTATCCAATCCTGGTCTTCCTTGGTGGAACAAACCATAATCACTAGTGCCACACGAATACTTGAAAACATGCTTCACTGTTGTCCAATGCTCCTTTCCTAGTTTTGACATAAACCTGCTCAATACTCCCACTACATGTGCAATGTCTAGTATAGTATAAACCATTGCATACATCAGGCTTCTGACTACACTTGCATATGGAACACAAGAAATGTTCTCTTCCTCTTCTTGTGTCTTGGTACATTGTTCAATAGATAACTTTACACTAACGGGAATAGGAAGCTTCACCGATTTACTATCTTGCATATTAAACCTCTGTAGTATTGTCTCGACATACTTCCTCTGGTTTAACCAGAGCTTCCTCTTTGCCCGATCTCTTTTAATTTCCATGCCCAAAATGTAGTTTATAGCACCAATATGTTTCATGTCGAATTTGGAGGACAATTGGGTCTTCAAATCCTGGATAATTTCTTTGTCATTTCCAACCAGCAACATATCATCCACATATAAGACCAGATAAATAACACGGTCACCACTTAATTTAAAATACACATAGTGATCTACTTTGCTTCTGGTGAAGCCAAGTCCCCATATAAACATATCAATTTATGATACCACATCCTTGGTGACTGTTTTAACCCATATAGAGACTTCTTTAACTTGCATACCAGTTCTTTCTTACCCTTCACCGCAAAGCCTCTAGGTTGCTTCATGTACATGTCCTCTTCCAGATCCTCGTGAAGAAATGTTGTCTTTGCATCCATCTACTCTACCTAAAAATCAAAATCAGCAGCAATAGATAAAAGTAATCTAATAGAAGCTACCTTGGAAATAGGAGAAAAAATATCACCAAAATCAATTCCCGAAACCTGGGAATAACCTTTTGTTACCAACCGAGATTTGTATTTCTCCACCTCTGCTTCTGTATTTGTCTTCTTCTTGAACACCCATTTGCTGCCAATAGGTTTCCTTCCAACCGGCATCTCCACCAAATCCCAAGCCTCATTTTTGTGTAAAGATGCCATTTCATCAACCATGGCGTCTTTACAGAGTTTTCTATCGTCTGAATCTACTGCTTCCTTCACAGTTCTAGGATTGTCATCAGTAATAGATAAAGAAAAATTTGAACAGAAAGCAGATGGACTATACCTTTCTGACTGCCTTCTTTCTTGAACTGATCTTCTCATACCCAGAGGTTATGGCTCCTCATCTTCATATTCCTCTTCTACTGTAGAGTCTGATTCTTCCTCTTTAAGCCCAAACTCTATATTCTCAAGTTCCTTTGGTTGGACTTCATGTTTAATAACATATTTCACCTCTCTGAGCACCACATCTTGGCTATACACAACCTTCCTTGTTACTAGGTTCCAAATCTTATAACCATTTAAACCATCCTTATACCCAATAAAGATGCACTTTTAAGATTTACTATCCAACATGGTTCTTTTCTCCTTTGGAACATGTACGTATGCATCACATCCAAATACCTTCAGATGTGAAAGAGAGGGTTTCTTACCAGTTCATACCTCTTGTGGAGTCTTATCCTCGAACGTTGATGAAGGTGATCTATTGACCATGTAACATGTTGTCTCCACTGCCTCTGCCTAGAATTCCTGTCCTAACCTGGCACCACTGAGCATGCTTCTTGCCCTTTCCATCAACATCTTGTTCATTCTTTCCACAACCCCATTTTTATCAGGTGTATATGGAGTAGACTTCTGTCATGCTATACCATACTTCTTACATAATTCTTCAAATTCCTTACTGCAAAAATCTCTACCGTTATATGTCCTCTGCACCTTTATCTTCTTCTCTGTCTAGTTTTCCACCAAAGCCTTGAATTCTTTAAACTTATCAAAAACTTCAGATTTCTTCTTAAGGAAATATATCCATGTATTCCTTGAGAAGTAACATATAAATGATACATAGTACATAGACTTACCTGGTGATGGAACCTTCACAAGTCCAAACACATCACTGTGCACAAGCTCTAATATTTGTTTCGCCCTCTTACCACCAAAGGGGAAGCTCATCTGATTCTGCTTCCCATATACACAATTTTTGATAGAAATCAAAATCTAGAGAGCTATTACTCATACCCTCTACCATACCTTTACCATGAAGTATTTGAAGGCCCTTCTCTCCAATATGTCCAAGCCTTTGATGCCACAACATGGTCTTCTCTCCAGAGACCACTAGATTTTCTGCTCCACTTTCAGGAACCATAGAACTGTTGCTCCCATCAACAACAATGCTACCTTGCAGCTTGTACAGAGTTCCAATCCGAACTCCCTGCATTAATACTAGTGCTCCCCAAACCATCTTGCAGGTATCCTTCTCGAACACTACTTTTACACCTGCATCATCCAAATTACTTATAGAAATCAGATTTTTGGCCAATGCAAGAATATGTAGAACACCCGGAATGTTCTAGCCCCACCTTCCAAATTCAACTTTATTTTTCTGCGACTAGTGATTCTAGCCTTCCTATCATCCCTAAGAAGACATCACCACCATCGTATTTCTCATACTCGCAGAACCACTCTTTATGGGGAGTGAAGTGAAAGGATGCACCTGGGTCAATCAACCATGCCTCATGATCTACATGTGTACTTGAAGAAGCCAAGTACACATCCCCACCTTCATCTGAGGTGGTTTTCACCTCTGCAGAAGGAGCATCATCAGATCCCTTTCTTTTGTCAGGAGCTTTAGATTTACAGTCCCTTTTGTAGTGCCCTTCCTTTCCACATTTCCAGCACACCACCTTTACAAGTTTTCCTGGAGATTTAGATCTCCCTCTAGATTTAGATCTCCCACTCGATGACTTATTTTTGTTTCTGTTCTAGGACCATCCATGTACAAACAAGGCATCACCATTTTGGGTCTCCATATTTTTTTGTCTCATCTCCTATGTTAGTAAGGATGAGACTATTTCATCAAACTACAAGGTAGTTGCATTGCTACCTATTGCAATAACCAGACTATCCCAGCAATCTGGTAGAGAACACAAAAAACTAATGCACTTATCTTCATCTGAAATTTTAATTATCAACAAACAATAACTGACTTACCACAATATTAAATGCATTTAGATGCTCTGTCACCAAGTCTCCATCTTTCATCCTGAGGTTATATAGCTTTTTCTGCAGGAACAGTTTATTCACCAGAGACTTAGATTGCTACAAAGTCCCTAGCTTATCCCATAAAGCCTTCACGTAGCTTCCCCTGATACATTCAGAAATACTAAATCTGAGACACATAATCGTATTGTGCTCTTTGCCTTCCGATCCAACTTCTTCCATTCTTTGTCGGACACTCCCGTTGGTTTAGTACCCGAATCTACCATGATCCACTGATCTTTATCCACCAACAGATCCTCCATCTTGAGTTTCCACAACTCAAAACTCTAACCATTAAATTTCTCGATCTCTATCTTTCCACTACTCGCCATCTTATTTCACCACTAGAATCGATCCTGCAGATCTCCCACTGAACAGGGTTTACCATAGGCCCAAGCGAAATCCCTCAGCAAAAAAGGTGTTCCCTTGAAGCCAAAACAGCTCTGATACCAAATGTAGATTTTAACCCCGTACAAAATTACCTGCATACAAATTATAAAACATAGAAAATAAACAATGTGAGAGAATATCACATAAAACACATATACACAAATATTTTCCCCCGGATCCCAAAACTGGGACTACCAAATTGATTTTTCATTATTTTTCTTTTAATATTACAATACATATTTATACATGTCGAAGCATCCAATACCATGGACCGAAAACCATCGCGTCCAAAACCATGTGTGAAAACCATGCACGTAGCCATAGGTAGGTTCACCCAACCTAATATAGGGTCCAAAAGAAATTTCCCCGAGCCACTGCCCTAGACCCTGTAGAGGGGGGCTAACCACCCCCCTCAAAGCCCCCATACAAGGGGGTCCGCTGCCCCCCTGTGACCCCCCCGCTGCACAGTCGGCGCAACGAAGGGGGGGCTACCCCCCCCTTTCTAACCCCCTGTTTAACTAGGTAGGATAGTCGTGGAATGAATATAACACAACTTAACATTATCAGTAGAAGTTGTACTCAATAGGCTAGGACAAATCAAAGTTTTCAACTATCAAAGGTTCAACAACAAGAAAATATTTCATGGAGGCTTTGGAATTCAATTTTCTTATCAGAGCTAAAATAAAGCATTTATTTCTGGTCAAATCAACTTTCCAAAAATACATTGAGGTAGATGAGACTTACAAAAAATTGGTTAAAATGCCAATTCTAGATGAAGATAGTTGGGACTAGCTATGTCAAATTTTGGAGTAAAAACTATTTTACCTTTAGTAACAAAGCAACACTTTTCAGGCCCAGTCATCAACATCAAGCCTCGAAGATAGTGCCATATCATCACAGTTATTTCAGTTATCTATTTTTTTCTATTTTTATAAGAAGTTTAGGATATTTTGTAAAATATCTTAAGGTTTTCACTCAAGATATGTTTTGATAATTTTGTATAAGTACTTCCCAAAGTTAAGTACAAATGTTGGGACTTGTAGCAAGAAAGGACTACCATTTGATGTAAATATTTTCACCAAGCTAAAGTGATCATCTTTCATTAATACAAACAATGTTCTAGGATTCATGTGTCAGGCTTAATTGGTCATGTTTATTCTACTTGTAATTGTGTAATATATTTTTAGTTTCATATGTGTTTCTTTCCTCTATTGTTCAAAAGAAAATTATGGGTTGAAATTGTTTAATCACACTTTACCTTGGCTTTTAATAAATATATATGTTTTCCAAATCAAATTTGATATAGAATTCTTAATTTCTCTATGTTTAATTGACTCTGAACCTTTCTCCTCCCTATCACTCCATCAATCTTTGAAGATCCAATCGCCTGCCTACCTTGCCTTGTTATTTCTAGTCTAATATGCATGCACTTTATCACTCTAAGAATTTGACTCCATTGCCCAATGGCCCTACCTTGTAGACTCAACCAAACAATTCAAAAAACCAAACTCTGAACCTTACATCTAGCCTAAAATCCTACCACAACAAAGTTAAATTTGACAGAGAGATCCATTGTTGGAATGGTTCCTCAACTGCTACTAATAGCAAGGTGGCAACTGACTCTGATCTTGACCAAAAAATATCTGATAAGCTTGAAATCTATGAGTATAAGCATGAGATTCTTTGAATAAGGTGGGACAATAACAAATTGCAGGTTTTAACCCCATATAGAAATTACCTGCATACGAATTCTAAATCACAGGAAAAATAAAAAATGCGAGAGCATAACACATAAAATACATATACACAGAGATTTCCCACTGGATCCCAAAACCGGGACTACCAGCTGGATTTTTCATTATATTCCTTTCAATGTTACAATACATATTTATACATGCCGAAGCATCCAATACCATGGACCGAAAACCACCGCGTCCAAAACCGTGGATCGAAAACCATAGGTAGGTTCGCCCAACCTAATATAGGGTCCAAAAAAAAATTTCTCGGGGCGCTGCCCCGAACCCCGTAGAGGGGGGCTACCCGCCCCCCTCAAACCCCCTGGACAAGGGGGGCTGCCACCTCCCTGGTTCACTACGTAGGTTAGTCATGGAAATAATATAACACAACCCAACATAAATAACCCTCATTACTTTATGCACTCTTTTATTGCTCGCACAGTGACCAATTATCGGTCTATCGCGTAGATCTCTTAATACCTTCCTTGTATATTGAGGCTTAAGGAATCTTAGCAAGACACTACTATGGTGCTTTCTAAAAAAAACTTCATGAAAAAGAAGATAGGATATATCTTTAAGGCGGACTACCCTATTTTGTGTGTTCAATAAATGTTTGGGCAAGGTGCCATTCTCTAGGAATTGTTGTATATTTGAGTACCACAACATTGTTATGCTTGTCTGGGGAACTTGTTCAATTTTATACATTTCTATTTCCTGGTCCCATCCTGGATGATTGTACTTTGAAGAATCTCTCACTTCTACTACTAATTGACAGAGGCCTTGACCCTTAATGGTATGGACTAGTTTGAACTCCAGACCATATTCTTGTAAACATGTCATCTAATTTTCCCTCTTCTCATCCATCTCTTTTTGCATGAAGAGTGTTCTGACTACTGGATGAGGTGCATATATAACATATTCTTTTAAACATGTCATCTAATTTTCCCTCTTCTCATCCATCTCTTGTTGCATGAAGAGTGTTCTGACTCCTGGATGAGGTGCATATATAATTGTATGTGCTTTAAGGAAATAGGGAATAAAATGTTTAACTACCTTATATACAACATAAGCATGTTGTAGGTTTTAACCCCATACAGATATTACCTCCATACGAATTCTCAAAAACAGAAAATAAACAATGCGAGAGCATAACATGTAAAACACATATACACAGAGATTTTCCCCTGGATTCCAAAATCGGGACTATCAGATTGATTTTTCATTATATTCATTTCAACGTTACAATACATATATATACATGTCGAAACATCCAATATCATGGACCGAAAAACCATTGTGCCCAAAACCATGTGCTAAAACCATGCACAAAACCATAAGTAGGTTTGTCCCACCTAACCAAAAAAAACATTCCATGGGGCACTTCCCTGGACCCTATAGAGGGGGGCTACCTGCCCCCCTCAAACCCCCTGTGACCCCCCCGCTGCGCAATTAGCGCAACGAAGGGGGGACTCTGCCCCCCTCTAACCCCCCAATTAACTAGAGAGGCTAGTCGTGGAAACAATATAACACAACCCAACATTCTCCCACTTGTTGATTTCTTTCCACAAGGGGCCATAGGAGAGCTTAGTCATTTATCCAACCATGCAATACCCATTGTTTCTCTACACCACTGGAACTTCTCAGAGCTCATATATTTTGTCAATGCATCTGTAGTATTCTTCCAAGTGTCCACCTTTACCAGCAACACCTTTTTGTCTTCTATCATATCCCTCACAAAGTGATACTGAACATCAATGTGCTTTGTCTTTGAATGGTAAGTAGGGTTCTTTGCCAAGAAAATTGCACTTTCGCTGTCACATTCTATCCTTATAGCTCCCTGTACTAACCCCATACTTGAACACAATCTCTGCAACCAAACTTCTTCCTTGCTTTCATGAGTGGCTTTCATGTATTCTACCTCTGTAGTTGATAGTGCCACTACAAATTGTTTCTTACTCATCCAATTGACTACACCTCCAAATAGGTTAAACACATACCCACTTCTAGATCTTCTCTGATCCATATCTCCAGCCCAGTCTGCATCAACAAAGACATGAATATCCAACACTCTGTCCAATCCTGGTCTTCTTTGGTAGCACAAACCATAATCACTAGTGCCACGCAAATACCTGAAAACCCGCTTCACTGTTGTCTAATGATCCTTCCCTAGTTTTGACATAAATCTTCTAAATATTCCCACTGCATGTGTAATGTCTGGTCTAGTATAGACCATCACATACATCAGGCTGCTGACTGCACTTGCATATGGAACACGGGACATGTCCTCTTCCTCTTCTTGTGCCTTGGGACATTGTTCAACAAATAACTTTACACCTATAGGAATAGTAACTTTCATCGGTTTACTATCCTACTTATTAAACCTCTGTAGTATTGTCCTGACATACTTCCTCTGGTTTAACCAAAGCTACCTCTTTTCCTGATGTCTTTTAATTTCCATACCCAAAATATAGTTTGCAGCACCAAGATCTTTCATGTCAAATTTGGAGGAAATTGGGTCTTCAAATCCTGGATAATCTCTTTGTCATTTCCAACTAGAAACATATCATCCACATACAAGACCAGATAAATAATATGGTCAACATTTAATTTAAAATACACACAGTGATCGGCTTTGCTTCTGGTGAAGCCAAGCCCCCATATAAATGTATCAAATTTCTGATACCACATCCTTGGTGACTATTTTAACCCATACAAAGACTTCTTTAACTTGTATACTAGTTCTTTCTTACCCTTCACCACAAAGCCTTCAGGTTGGTTCATGTAGATCTCCTCTTCCAGATCCCTGTGAAGAAATGTTGTCTTCACATACATCTATTCTACCTCAAAATAAAAAGTAGCAGCAACAGATAAAAGTAATCTGATAGAAGCTACCATGGCAACAGGAGAAAAAATATCACCAAAATCAATTCCCGGAACCTGGGAATAACCTTTTTCTACAAATTGAGCTTTGTATTTCTCTACATTTCCTTCACTGTTTGTCTTCTTCTTGAACACACATTTGCTACCAATGGGTTTCCTTTCATCCGATAACTCTACCAGATCCAAAGCCTCGTTTTTTTGCAAAGATGCCATTTCATCAATCATGGCCTCTTTCGAGAGTTTTCCATCCTCTAAACCTATTGCTTCATTCACAGTTCTAGGGTCATCATTAGTAATAGATAAAGAAAATTTTGAATAGAAAGAAGATGGACTATACCTTTCTAGCTTCCTTCTTTCTTGAACTGATCTTCTCACAAGCAGAGTTTATGGCTCTTCATCTTCTGATTCCTCTTCTGTTGTAGAGTCTGGTTCTTCCTCCTTAAGCTAAAACTTTATCTTCTAATGTTCCTTTGGTTAGAATTCATGTTTAATAACATATTTCACCTCTCTGAACACCAAATCCCAGTTGTATGCAACCTTCCTTGTTACTGGGTTCCAAAGCTTATAACCCTTTAAACCATCCTTATACCCAATAAAGATGCACTTTTTAGATTTACTATCGAACTTTGTTCTTTTCTCCTTTGGAACATGTAAATATGTATCACATCCAAATGCCCTCAGATGTGAAAGAGAGGGTTTCTTACCAATCCATACCTCTTGTGGAGTCTTATCCTCCAACACTGATGAAGGTGATTTATTGACCAGGTAACATGTTGTCTCCACCGCCTCTAGCTAGAATTCATGTCCTAACCCAGCACCACTGAGCATGCTTCTTACCCTTTCCATCAGCGTCTTGTTCATTCTTTATGCAAATCCATTTTTCTCAGGTGTGTATGGAGTAGTCCCCTACCGTGCTATATCACACTTCTTATAAAATTATTCAAATTCCTTCTTGCAAAACTCTCCACCATTATCTGTCCTCAGCAATGATTCCACTATTTGCAATGATGTGTCCTAAGAGAGTTCCTTATGAAAAAACAAATATTATTTTCTTGGGATTGAGGGAAGCCCCATATTTGCAAAAACACTCAAATATTTGTTTCAGATGACGCACATGGTCTGATATTCTTTTAGAGAATATAATAACATCATCTAGATAAATAACTACACTTTGGCCAATTAGGTTGTGGAAGTCAATGTCCATTTATCTATGAAATATATCACAAACATTTATAATCTTGAATGACATGTGCTTAAAGGAAAATGTTTCCCACTTGGTCTTGAAGGTGGTTTTTAGACAGTCTGGTTTTTCCACTAGCACTTGATTGTAGCCAAAACAACATCGAGCAGCGAGAACATCTCAGACCCATATACTGTTTGGAGGATTTGTTCCATGGATGGCACTGGGTTATTTTATTTGTTTGATGCTCGGTTGAGAATGTGAAATTCCACACGTACCCTTATCTCTTTGAACTTATTTCTAATAGTCACCAAATTCGAAATCCAAGTAGAGGATATAGATTTAAAAATGATCTAAGCATCCAAAAACTTCCTCAATTCCTTTTGGATTAGAGGTTCCCGTGTTGGATGAACTTTCCTTATCTTCTACTAAAAAGGTTTCACCCTTTCTTTAATGGGAATGACATTTTGGATAATACGAGTATCATATGTATTCAAATATTTGTGTGTCCATGAAAACAAATCTCGATAATGTTTGATTAGGGAGATAATTTTTTGTCGTTCTTGTGGAGAACAACACGTACTGAGGTTTACATATTTCAGATCATCTTGGTTCCCAAATTGACTTGTTCAGATGACAGTTTCGAGGTATGAGTCTTGGTGTTAATTGGTCCTCTAAAATGGTTTTGGAGGTCATATATTTTGTTCAGGGAAACTACACCTTTATGCATAGTGTTTCCTTTTTTTACATTAAATGCTTCCTACAAAGCCTTATCATGCTCATCCTCCTCAATGGTAGCATCTCTAAACACATTCACATTAGCCATAAAATGCAGTATATGTTGGTCGTCATTGAAAACACGAAATTAGTGATGTTATCTGTTGTAACATACTTTATTTTTGATAAGTTAGTTGTTATTTTATAAAAGAGGGTATGAAAAAATAAAGAAAAAAATGAAAATATGAGAAAATATAAAAATGAAAAGAGATGAAATAGAACCCCATCAAAACAAAGTCAAAAATATTTGAAAGTGTGCTTGATTAAGTGCCACTTCATGAATAAATTCCATTTGTAATAATAAAGGTTTATGTGCATTTTGCTTTTATGCCACAACCTTTTCTTCTGATCTAAATCAAATTGTTTAATCTTGATCAGATCATTTAATTTTTTGTTCTAGACTAGAGAATAAATTAAACCAAAAAATTTAATCTTGGTTGAAAATTAGAAATTAGGTTAGATTAGGACAAATAAAAGGCCTAATATGCTTAAAAATTGGCCTAAAGTCATATAGGTTAGGCTTAGATTAGTTAAATAATTTAAAAGGGCAGCTAGTTTAAAACGTGCCATTAGTTAAATTAAATTTCATTATTGTTTAAATTACCTTCCTAAAAGGGTGATTAATTATTGTAAATAAATATGTTTTTATGTTTTAAACCAAAGTCATAAACCAAAAAAACCCTTTTGTTGGAAACTATTAAGTTTCGAGTGGGGATCAAAGGTTATTAACCTCCCCACCCAGATCAACAGTAGGGAAGCTCTTTGCACCCCCTCCCTATGAAATGAGATAATGGTGAGGGGGGGTGTGAAAAATGGTTTTTCCGGACGGGCCCCCTCACCTACATGTCACTCCCTCAACACTTTGTACCTCCCTCACTCCAAACCACTTACCACTACCCCCCTCCGAAATCTTCCATCCACACTCCCCCACTTCCCAATACTGGGCCAATGGTCACTCCTCTAGGACCATCCTCTTCCTATCACTCCAGCCCATGTATCTGTTCCCATGTATCCATTACTGCCATGAATTCCCTTCCTGTTGTTGCTCTTCCTTCTCGTTAACGCATCAATTTTCTGATTAGCTGATCAACAAGGACCTCTAATGTAACGGTCGTCCTAAATCCCTATTAAATATTCATATCCCCCATTAAATTTTCCTTCTTCTATAGTTATTTCACTATTTCTATTCACTATTTTGTATGCAAATTCTCTGTTTAGCCAGTGTTGTAACTGGAAGTATCCTTTAGCTACCTGTGCATTTTTCTACCCTGCACCATTACAACTTTTCTATACCCATGGCTCTAAAGAAAAAGTATAAACCCTCTGCCATCTACTCTTCAACTCATGAAACCCCAAAGGCCTCCAATGCCTTGGACCTAGACCATATCTCATTAGCCGATCAATACTTCAAAGTTGCAGACACCAAAAGTGAATTTGATATGTTTGAATTAAAAAATTGGCTCAAGCAGACTTATTTCAATTTTGAGGATGAAAAAAATATTTGGGAATCCAATTTACCTTTGTACATGTTTCCCCAGACTTATTCCTTTCCTGACCTAGTTATCTGGTGCCAATCCAAATATAACCCCTTACAGAGAATAGTGGTAGCTCAGAATGGAGACATTCTGATAACTATTTCTATAGAAATCAAATGCTTTTGATACCTAATAGTGACTCCCTTAGTTTTTTCTCCACTGCGGTCCTAATTGAACTATATCACAAGATGAAGTTCCCTCAGAGAGCTCAAATCTTTGAAATATTTCTCCCGGAATATGCTGAGCTCCCCCAGAAGAATCCTCCTTACCCAACATTTATGTTCCCTGAAAGATCCAAACATATAATTTCCCTTATTTCTTGCTTATTAGGCTATCAATCAAACCAATGGGTAGATGAAGCTATCCTAGGCTATCTGTCTATCTTTTCCAAATAAAATAAGCATGGCTTCATGTATAACTACAATCAATTTTTGGCTGAAGTTATGGATGAGGAATTGATGAACCTCACTACTGAAAGAGTATTTAAATACTCCTTAATTTTATTTCATATGTTTATTTTTCAATAGGGAGACATGTTACCTATTGTTTTGCACAAGAAGGATGGTCAGCGAGAGAATCAAACAGTTACTCACTGGACATCATTGATTAAGAAGAACTCAACTGAGTTCAGATTCTCTGATTTCATAGTCTGTTTAATTCATCCAATTGCACAGCTCCTTAGCAGTCAGAGTGAACCCAATATCAACTCAGAAATTAAAATGATCTTGCATCTTAGTGATCAAGTTAGAATAGGAGACTGGTACCTCTACCAAAACTACACAGAGATCTAAATATAGGGCTATGAATTAGCTCCATATAAGCTGCCAAAATATGTTCCAATGAGAATCTTTTCTCTAGAATATATTAGGTAGATGATGAACATACATGAGCTCCATTTCATATCAAGGAAGAGAATATCACAATTTAAGATCAATGAACAGGTTGGATCATTCATATATAATACCAGATCAGTTGGTTTAGAGGCAAATGCTATTTTGAAACAGATGGGTTTCCAACCCAGCTTTACTTGGTCCTATATCCATTCAACATTATTTCAGACTTAAGGGTGGAACTCAAAACCACTCCTTATAATCATACACCTAGGCCAGAGATTGAGAAGTTTAGAAATAAGGAATTATGGGAAGAGAATATTGTTCAAGAAGTAGAAGTACAGGTTTTACCTCCTTCTACTCTTTAGACTTCTATTTCTCAAACTAAACATGGCAAGAGGCCTAGGGAAGGATCATCATCATCAACAATTGGAGAGAAATAATTCATCCATTACCAGAAGAAATCAAGGATTGAATCAAAGGGACATACAACTATTCTACAACTCAGGGTCAAAAGGATCCTATCATCATCAATTTGAATGATTCACAGGTTTCTATAGGGACAGAAGAACCTATTGTTACTACTCCTTCTTCTTATACTTCACATAATTTGCTAGAAATTACTCAATCAAAAGGAACAAGTGAAAAAAAGGAGTCAAACGTTTTCACTAACTTCCTTGAAATCGAGGAGAATAATGAAGCTTTGAAAGCTAATGTTCATGCACAGTTTTGAAGAAGACTTCTGCATCACAACATGGGTTGTTGACAACATTTGACAGTGAGAAAGGAAGAATTTAAATGGCCTTTCTACAGGCTCAAGTCCCTTTTCCTAAAGGTTCTTTTGATTATAAGAAGACTATATTTACATTTGATGCAAATAAGATACATCCAATTGATCAAATGAACATGCATAGGTAATCGAGTGAGATGTTGTTATAAACCATGACCAACATTGCTATGGCATTGGTAAAGCTTAAAACTTCCCTATCAAATGTGCAGTCATAGTTGAAGATTGAGAAAATATCATCTTTAGCTAAATACAACAAGGTTAAGTCATTGGAGGACTTAGTAATTAAAATTGAATATGACCCTAGTGATGTTAAATATGCTAAAGATATTATCAGGAAGAAGAATGAAAACATTGCATTATTGAGAAAATAGTTGAAAATGCCTTCTACAGAGGACCCCCAGACCAAGGAGATAGTAGAGAATGAGCATCACAAGGAAGAAATGCTTAAATTGATAATTGAGAAGAATGTATAGACTAAAACCATGGAGGAGAAAATTGAGATACTGCTTAAGGAAAAAGAGAAATTTACTTAGTTATCTATATCTCCCATCACTCTTATTCCTATTACAATGTCCAGAACAACATGGGAATCTAAATCAGCCACAGGGAAATCTTCATCGACAGCACAGGATTTGAACAAACTCTCACAAGAGTTCACTCACCAAAAGTAAGAGAATGAAAGGCTTCCAAAGAAATTTTAGAATCTGGAAGCTCAGAAAATAAAGAATGATAGTTTGTATGTTGAGGAAATGAAGAAAACACATAGGTTGAATAGAAGAATTGAATAATTACAAAGTCAATCATTGATGGCTCAGACCTTGGCTCAAGCCAAGGAAATCATATGGGCAGATATCAGGCAGGCCATGACTAAAGTATGGTCTTCCATTCAAATCATTTTTTAGCAGGAGGAACTCATAAACAAATGTTAGGTATCCATTGATCAAGTGAAGTAGCTACTCAAATATAAACCAAGTGAAGCTGCAGACATTATTAGAATTCTTAACTCAAATACTAGGGCCGAATTGGAGTAGATTCAAATTCAGGACATAACAGAAACCATCTTGGAAATCAAGAAGGTGTTGTAGAAGAAGAACTTGATGACTCAATTAGAGACCAAGTGTCAAACCTTGAAGACTTCAGTGCAAAGGTTTCATTTTAAACTCAATTTACTGAATCAGAGAGGACTGCGAGGATTAGTGGCACCAAATGACAGGATGATCAATCTAGAAGAATACTGCCAAAATATTTATACCATATCCACTGATAAATCAAAATTTGCAAGTATAAAGGGGAATATTATAGGGAAACGAGCATTGGAAGCCTTAGATTTTGATTTGACTATTAAGCATGAAATTAACATCTTTTTGTAAATAAGCCCACTTTTGAGAAATACACCGAGGTTAATGAAGTTTATAGCAAATTGGTAAAGCTTGCCATAGCAAGTGAAGACCGATGGGATCACTTGTGTGAAGTTATTGAGTAACTTTCATCAACAAGTGAAGGATAGATGGGAAACGCTTGGGGACGACATCATCAACTGATTCCTAAAGGATAATGCCACCACTTAGCAGTTTTCAAATTCCTACAATTTTGTACTATTTTTGTAATTTTGTTTTGAAAATATCTAGTAGAACTTTTTGTATAAATAACTCCTCCTTCGAGTTATTAAGGGTTGAACCCTTGTATGAGAATTGATTATGAATTTGCCTACTATAGTTTTGTCTTCTTGTAAGCTTTCATATGTGCTTATTTCATTATGTATTGCTTCATATATTCAATTCTTTATGTAGAGAACTAGGTAAGATCATATTGAGTATCAGTCAGTCTTAAATCCCTTATGAAGTTATAAGCAATAACTAGGGACTAGCTTATAAGACTATTTGTTATTATAAACTCCCCTATATCAATTAATTTCCACACAAATCTGCATTCATTTGAATATATTTTGTTCTACAAGAAACATTGTTTTCCTATATTCTTTTCTTATAACCAATCAAATATTTTGTTTGAATGTTTAGCAAGTTATGCCACCACATATTCTGCTATAGATTCACTTTAAATCAATTAACTATACCTAGACAAATAACATCCCTTTCATCTAGTTTAGTAATTGTTAAGGCTTCAACCCCTATTTTAAATTATTCATATAATTGGTCATCCATAAAATTTAAAACCAACAAAATATTTTAGATGCTATAGCATGACTAACTAACCTAGAGTCATCTCAGAGGACAACATCGGACTGGCATCGTTGTTGAGGAATGAAAATTGCACTATTTTCCCTGGGACAACAATTAGAACTTTTTCTTTAAGGTGAATAGAGAAATTGTAGGTTAAAAATCATTCACTTGATGACTCCACTTGACCAAGTTGGCTCCTTCAAAACATACCAGATCTCACTCTAACTCTCAAATCATATCTCCTTTATTTGATCCTAAGAGACTTGGGAGAGAGGCCTCGTTTAGAAGAAGACTTGAAGCTTCTGCTTGTTCTTCTGTACCATTACAACTTGAAGATATTCCAGCTTATGATCCCTTTAGCTCTGTTCCATCCCAATTAGATTTGGTTGATCTAACGTAGTTGATCTATAGTTAGCTCTCTTAGTCCAATATTTGGAATCTTACAAACTTCCTAAAATATTTTCAGATTCTCCCAAGTCAGAGGAAGAACTAGATGTACATTTACAAGAGATAAAACCAACTGATTTGATCTACCCCACTCATTATACATTCCCATCCACTTCTATCCATGTGAAGCAAGAAATTTCCCTCTATGGATAGAGACAACCCCTCTAGCCCTAGAGTGGGTCTAGTCACATCAAGACAAAGACAATAGCTAATTCCTTAAATAGTTATCGTTGAAGAGGCCTACCTTATACTGGTGTTTGATGAAGTCTTCATCACATCGCTTTATCTATCACTATCTTCTCATTAATGAATGATTTACCTGAAATAACATATGAAAACGACAAAACACATAATAGAGCACAACAACGAACTATCTACTTATAGAGTCAAGGAACCATAAGTTATCAACATACATTTCATACATGATATAGGAAATAACCATTGATTGTATTAATGTAAGCAACAGTAAAGCTTATGACCACAACTTGACGTCATAAGCTTCCTTGAAGGGTCTGATCAATATGTCTCCATAAGCATTCACTCTTAAAGGTCTCCCAAAAAGACTGATGACTTTCTCTCTCACCCAAAAGCACAAGTATGAAACTAAAGAAATCACAACAAGGCTTCCTTCTTACAAAACCATCTTACACTCTCAATCCACAACATGAAAGGAAGTCCAAACTGTAAGCTATCAACCTAACAAGCTAAGAACTAGCACACCAAAAACTCAACTAGCACTATCTAATCATAGTCATGGAGGATGCTTTTAAAAGAGGAAGAGCCTCCATAAATGAGGGGAGAGGAAGCTTATCTTCAAGGGAGGTTACTCAAAAGGCAGAACCACCATCTCAAATGAGGAGAGGAAAACTTCTTTGACCCAAAAACCAGCTCTGGAACCACCCAAAAGCATTTTATTTGAACTAATTCGCCATATCTGGGTCATCGCAGGTCAAACACTGAGACTCAGAAACAACGTCGCAAGGCGTTAGTGCATTATGGACTATCATCGTAGGTAGGAAACTGATGACCTGTGATGATCCCTAAAATCTGACCATCACTAAAAATAGATGTACTCTAGCGATGGTGTCACGAGGTTCTCGTTCACTCAAGACCATCATCGCAGGCATGATACTGATGTCCTACGATGCTCTTGAAACATAGGTAAAAAGGGTCAACTTTAGGATTAATGAGCATGGTTAATCTTCTTGAATGATATGGAAGATGTCGACACATATTTTGATGTATGACACAGAGCAGATGACATTCAAGGACTTACTCTACCCGAGATCAGGGGATGTGGGGTCGGTGACAAAATATTATGTAAGATGCCCCCTAAAGCATGAAGGTTGAGAGAGTGGGAGGGGTGAAATGCTTTACGAAACCATAACTAAATTGGAACACCATCACGAAGAACCTGCAGGCACAAGTACAAATGATATCTCTGATAGTGAAAGCAGTACATGTAGTCGCGGTATGGGCACAACCATCCAAAAGACAAATAGAACTGGCCTGTGGTATGGATACAACCATCCAATCGAAAAGACCATATGAAAACATGGGTATGGTTGTAGCCATCTAGAAAAACTCAAGTATGGTTGCAACCATCCAATCAAAAGAGTCATGTATAAATAATCCACACAACCTGGACTTGTGTAATCTAAGCCCAGGGTCTTGAATCCCAACCTGTCCATCGTACAATTTCTAATATGCAAATGAATGTGTTGAAGTCGATCATACTAGAAAATTGCTTGGTTACCGGCCAATGATGTGAACCGTTAAAAAGCGCGAGAGAAACCACCAGTAATGTCAATGGTTCTCAAGGTACGGCTAGTACAATCCACAAAGTGTGAAGAATGATTTGGAGTCCAACACTTGTGAAATCACCTGATCAAAGACCAATAATGCAAACCTATCGTCGAGTGTAAAGGACTTTCCATTGAGGCATGCAAGCTCCAAGGTACCTGAAAGGAGTCTCTAAATCAACTTCTTGGATAATGAGTTGATGTCGATAGGAAGCAATCCATCGCGGGAGGGCTATAATATTTCCCACATCAACAACGCGAGACAAAGGAACAAGATGAAGATCGATGAAATAGAGAATCAAATGAGGATGTAAGGGTGAAAACTACAGAAGGATTAAGCTCTTGAACATATCAACGACACGACTCCGGAATGTGGCAACACTTTCATACCAAGGGGTTGAAGGTCATGCGGAGACAGCAGGGATCAAATGGAATGAGGCAAAATGAAGAACCCAAATCCCGAAATTCCAATAACGAAATGAGGATATCCCAAAACCCAGCAAGAAGCAAAAAGTGTCGATCTTCAAGAGCGACAAGTTGCCATAGGTAATCAACAAAACATTTCCAAATTCTCCCCCACCATCGCTGGCGAGCACCCCAATTATTTTTGAAACACAAGCTTGAAGGGTTTAGCATATGCTTGCAATATAATTTTGTTCTTCGGACAAATCCAACCTAGTGAAATTTTAACAAGCCCTAGGGAGGAGAAGCTCAGGTCTCATCATGGCGACGAGTCCAATGTCGTCAAGGTTTAACAAGTCCGACATAGGTAAAAATCGGAGTATTTTTCATATTTAGAGAGTTTGAAAAAAACATGGAAAAGAAAACTCAAAATGGTCCCTTTTCGTATGTTTGTGTCTCTCGAGCCCGAAAAGGTAGAAAACGATACTGGAGAGAACCGATTGACCATTTCAGTCAAGGTGTAATTTTCGTAAATAGTGCCTCCAGCTCGAAAAATTAAAAAACTTACTGGGGACATGATGATTCGTCACCATTAATGAGCTTTAAATGATAAGGGCTCGACAATATTTTCACGTTTCAGGAGTCAGAAAAGAGCTTAAAGTTGACTCGAAAAGGATTTTTCAGTGTTGACTGAGTATACAATTCATAGATTGATCATCGCTAATGCTCGAAACACCTTTCTTTGCACAAGAAAACTCAAGCATAAGATTTGCCTTGCAAGAACATGCATATAGGCCAAAACCCTAATTTCAAACCCTAAGGAAAACCCTAAATTTTTGAAAAAAAGGTTATAAAAGAGACATTATAGTAAAAAACCAATTTACTTATGTTTTTTACTGTGGTAAAAACTTCAAACAATACGTACCTCGTGAAACTTTGTGATCAATTCCAGGAGGCTCAGTGGTCCACTTCCTTTTGCACTTCTTTCATTACCTTTGTTTTTATGCCAAAATTTGTTAAACAGACATGGTTAGGGAGAACAAAATAGGAAAGATAAATCATGTATTGCATTTTTTATTAACAATAGATGTACATTTATAGTACAATATAGTGACCGTTGGGATTCACATCCCAAGGTCCCTTGGACTGCTTTGTCCATTCGGCTTCCACACTAACCCTTTAGGATTAGGTGTCCAACATTCCCCCCTTTAATTCGAAGGGTTATGTATGAGTCCAAGAAAAGAGCTGTAATACAAAATGTGCAATAATGCATGGCAGCACTAGGCTAAATGTGCTCTATGAAATGTTGGTAAAAAAGGGCGGTGGTTTAAGGATAGGCCACCAACACTGGAACGCTTAGTGCAGTTCCCGGAACTCTTCCAAAACTGGCAAGAAGCTGAAGTCTTCTGCTAGAGGAAGTGATCCTATTGTTTTAAAGAGGAAACCTTCAACCATAAAAGGGAGGTCTCACCCCGCATAAAAGGTAAAACTTCAACCTGAAAAGGGAAGTCTCAACCTGTGATGGTTTAAGGATGACCAACAACTCTGGAATGCTTAATGCAATTCCTGGAACTCTTCCAAAACTGGCAAGAAGCTGGAGTCTTCTGCTAGAGGAAGTGTTCTCAATTTTGTTCTCCGGAACTCTTCCAAAACTGGAAAGAAGCTGAAGTCTTCTGCAAGAGGAAGTGTCCCACATCGCCAACTGAAGGCATGTTCAGGAATCTTTGTCTCTGGCTACAACTCTGAAGCTGGTGTGGTAGGTTGTGGCTCAGGCTCGCTTGATGTGGCTTTGAAGCTTGTAGATGACCATCATTTCCCCCCCTATCAGATACAAGGTAAGAAGATGGAGAAAACTCAACTGCAAGACTGTTCAATATTCTGGAACAAGTTCTGACATGTGTTTGAAATATCTTCTTGGCTGTTGATGCCCATTGCCAAGAAGCGATCCATCCTAGATAAATCTTTGTTCTTGCAGGGTGTTTGTTTCTGAAGCATCTGTTTGAAGAATGGCTAGTTTTATGACAGTGCTTACATGGATGAAGATCAAAACAGTGATCTTTCAGATGGCCAACTCAATCACAGTGTTGGCATTTCACGATCTGTTGTTGTTGTTGCTGCTGTGGAGGAGGAGCAGAGTCTGGAATAGCTGAAGCTGAATTGTCATGAGGAGCAGGTGAACTGTCATGAATGAAACCACCACTCTGAAACTGAATGGGCTTGGCATAGTCTGGAATATGAAAGGACAAGTCCTTGTCATATCCAAGACCGGTTCTGTGCTTGTTGTGGACAAGCTGTTCCCATCTGATGATGGGCTTGGGAAGTGCAGATTGAGTTTCTGCATCTGCATGTACAATTGCTTGCTGTTTATGGGAGTCTGTTTCAATCTTCTGAACAGAAACAGGTTCAGAAAGATGACTCCATTGTTGTAGTTCTTCTTGCTGCAGCTTTGTCTCAAGCTGCAAAAACTCAATATTCTCATGTGCAGTTTGCAGAGAGGTTTGGATGTAAAAGAGAGTTTCTTTGTTAACTTTGACCATCTCATCAACAGTGGAATGAATTAGGATATTCAATAACTTTAATGCATCTTCAAGTCTGGCCATTTTTCTTCAATGTCACTTAAAAAAAAACACAACTGAGGCAAAAACAAAATTTATACAGGAGAGTGTAGCTATCAACCAACATGAGGCAATTCAGAAGTTTATTCAGGGTACTATAGCTGATGGAGCACCTGTAGTACCAATATCAAGTTGTCTGCTAGAATTAAGGCCGCTCTGCCCAGATATGGATGCGGAGTATCGGTGCAGACCTCGAGATCTATTAAAAATCTCCAGTGTGTGGGAGAAACCGGCAGAATTAATATCCAAAAGAGAGCTAGAAATTCAGCATACAATCCTACAATGGGTGGCGCAGCATATAAAATCCCATCAAAACAGTGGCGCATATAATGCTACTCCACAGAGGTTAAGAGCACCCGAACTGCGCCATCAAATTTCAACGCAGAAGATATATTCAGTTCACATCTCAATAATTCAAGGGAATCCATTGAAGATTTACGAGGTCCGATTTAAACTACAAAATAAGTCCCGAACTGTGTGAAGACGAATAAATGAAATCTGCAAATTTCTGTGGTATCTGCAATTTCATAGAACAGTAACAATCTTACATATTTTACCAATTTCTATGGAAAACAACCAAATTACCAGTTGTGCATCGTTTATACTGTGGCTCCAATTCTTAGAAGCGAATATTCATGGAACATGCCATTGTTTGTGTCGCAGATACAAGATATTTATAGAAGGAAACTCGTGGTCAATGAGCCTAAAGAATATTTTAGCGTGTGATTCCACAACTCTTTTGATAGCACCAAAATACTTTGACTTCTTTGTCAGAGGCCTTGTTCCTCAACAACATGACTGGCCTGTAAGAGCTGATAAAGTATGTGACTCCATCCAGTTTGCTTTTAACTGGGGAAACAAGCATAGAGAAGAGGTAAGTTCAATTTTCTACAGCAGCTCTGCCATTAGAAAATTGTTCCATGTTCCATGTTCTAAACGAGTACTCTATGCTATTGAAATATAAGCCATCTGTTCCAGAAAAGGCGTCTGAGTACTGTTCAGAATCTTTGTTTTTCTCTGCAAAAAAATGCGAAGCAACAGTATATGCAGGAATCCATGGTGACCACTGCGAGTTCTACACTGCCATGTAAACTAGACGACCCAGAATACGAAGAAAAATATGTTGAGGGACTGTTCTAATGGAAAACAACTGCAATGCAATGCGGTGTTTTTCTTGAGGGCGGCGGTTAGAGGAGTTTAGCGACTGGTATGAAGAGCCTGGGCCGAGACTTAGCGGATATGGAATTGGCACAAATTGTTTTATGACATGAAATCCTTTTGCTCAGATGATAGTTCGGCGTCAGAGAATACCCACTGATGATAGTTCAGCGTCAGAGAATACCCTGAGTTGCCTCTAGAGTGGCTCGAACCACAGACGACCGAATTTGCCTCAGAGATACTCGGGTTACCTCAGAAATAGCTGGAATTTGCCTCGGAAAAGTCCAGCATTGCCTCAAAAGACCAAGTTCTGCTTCAACAAAGGTGGAATCACCGTATCGCTCAGGTTGGTTCTGCTTCGAGCCCGATGTTCTCTGGTGGCAGAGAGAATTTGGGTGCCCTGGCAATGCTGTATGACAGCGTGAAGAAGATCAAGTAGCAAGGAGGGAATAATTTTGAGGTCCGACTTGGTTCTGTAAAAATGGTTTGCACTCTATTCAATTTATACAGGCCTGCGACGGCTTCTACCTGTTCGACTTCAATATCTTACAGAAATGGAGCTTTGTCTCCCCATGAAAAGTGACTGCGGTCGAAGATGGGGTTGAGTTCTCGTTCCAGGGAGATCGACGTGCCCACTGCAAATGCTAGAGATATCACAGGAAAAACCGTTTGTCACAAAGAATAATGCACTGAAAACTACCTTGGATTTGTCTTCAACGAATTTGAATTCTTTCCCTCATTTGTCGAGTCTGCCTACATGGGAAATTCAGCTGTATTTTCTTCAAAATTCGAATAAACTATGAGCATATTCTTAGTTATCCTGTTCAGTGGTGAAGACTGGTCGTATGTCAAGCCACCCACCAAGTTTCAATTCCACTGGAGGCACAAATCAGCGATTGGGAGAAGTGGCAGGTCTGGGTTGATTTTTACAGACTGGAGCATGAATATTATTGCAGAACCGTCATAGGATACCATGAAAAAAAGAACCCACAATCATGCACATATGAGGTAGCACAATCACCGATTCAACGCTAAAAACAGTCTCATTCAAACGCACAGCGGACAGATACCATGTCAGAAGCAATCATCGCTTCAACGCAGCATTCTCCTTTAGGCGTTCTTGCGTTACATATCAAAACAGCTCTGAGATGCCAGGCCAGCGTTATATATTAAAACAGCTCTGAGATGCCAGGGTTGACAGGCAGATTTTAGAGCGTTAGAGTAGGTGGACAGTGAGGGAGAGCGTTTTTATGAAAACACATCTGATAAGATGTCAGACTCACAGCGTAACAGAGCGCAGGTAATGAGGGTAGGCAGTGCTATTCAAGGCAGCTCACAGGCCACACATCATGGCTCTGATACCATGTTAAACAGACATGGTTAGGGAGAACAAAATAGGAAAGATAAATCATGTATTGCATTTTTTATTAACAATAGATGTACATTTATAGTACAATATAGTGACCGTTGGGATTCACATCCCAAGGTCCCTTGGACTGCTTTGTCCATTCGGCTTCCACGCTAACCCTTTAGGATTAGGTGTCCAACAAAATTAGATGCAATTTCATGTTTTAAACTGGGGTTTAGAGGAATTTTTTGTACAAAAATTTCGCCTCGGTCATTGCAAGTTTCCTCCTCAGGGTTGCAACAACTAAGAAATTTACACGGGGAAAAAACGAGATTGTCACAGGAAATTGATGTACACTTGCGATGACCTGAAATTTTGTGAACTATGCAAATTGGTCCATCGTAACTATTTTAAGAATAGCTACGACAAGCGCTGGAACCCAAAAAGCTTCATTTATAATCAATTTTAAAAGGTGAAAACGGTTGAATGGCATTTAACAAAGGGATGTTTGTGCATGCAGGGATAAAAAATGGCATTCATATGGTAAGAACGTACTCATGACCATGATGATGAGATGGGAATGGCAGATCCTCATTGTTTGAACATCCTGCGAAACTGTGGGTTGTTAAAATTCTTCCTGACACCACTTCTGGGAACACAAATGGATCTCTTAGAGTATTTGATTTGAGCATGGAATCCAAATGAAGGCAAATTCATAATTCGCGGGCAAGAAATTGAGTTTGATGCCACGGATATCTACTTTTTGACTGGGTTGTCAAGGAGAGGAGAGATGCTTCGCATGGTGGGAACTTGGGTTACTGGAGACTCTATAGACACACTTATCACAAGGCTGTGCCCCCCAGGAGCACGGAAATCATCAGCATGTGGAAAGCTACAAATTTTCACTGTTGATGATTTGTCACTACGAGTGTTGTTGTTCAACATTACCAAAGCAGCTAGCTCCCAAGCTCACGATGAGGCGACCAAGACTCAATTACGGTTAGCCCAAGACTGTTTGAATCCTACTATGTTTAACTGGGCAGAGGTCGTGTCTCTCAATATGAAGAGACAACTGACCAAGTGCCATCAGGGTGAGGTGAAACATGTTGGCTATAGCTCAATCTTGATACCGCTTATGCTGGAATGAGTACCAATCCTCTAGAGATTGGACATGATGGTGGGATGGCCAACACCACGACAAACAAGGATTACTCGTTGGGCTCTCATGATGCCACGAGGAGGTGGTGGCCAACTTGTATCATGGGGTCCAGAATTTGTTGAATGGATGAATCATCAAAAATTCATAGTTGAGGATTGGCCATACACTAGGATGGACTTAAGGGGCGATCTAGACATGCTGCTTCCTCCTGGTGAACAGTGGGATGAGAGAGGTAAAATACTCAGTTTGACCGACAAAGCTTTTGTAAATTTTTGGGTTTTTATATTTTAAATATACATGCCCTAATTATTATGTTCAATTATTTGCAAATGTTGGACCTAAGAGACCAGTAGGTCTCGCCCCTACTACCCAGACGATTGATAGAGAGATTGACTTACCACCTCCAGGTGGAGATGTTGAGGAGGAGATAGCCCATAACCTAGAGGGCTTGACTGAGGGGATCCCAGACTACAAAGGATTCGAGGAGATTCCCAAGTAGTACCAATGACACACCACAGTTGTGTTGAACAGGATGCACCGGCTGCTTCGACACGTGGTTCGAGCAGTAGCCTGCTATAGAGAGCATAATGCATAGTAGACTTCTAGGTTTCTTTTCTTCAGATTTTTAAGAGACATGTGTTTCATGATGTAACTGAACACACATAGTTTTTGGACACACACACACAAACACACACACACACACACACACACACACACACACACACACACACACACACACACACACATATATATATATATATTTTGAGTGCCATGGTGCACAACACATGATATACATCTATCTATGTTTTATTTTATCTACTTATTGTGTCTGAATACTTGCTTATGATTTTTATAAATTGCGCAAATGTCTATCTAATACTTGGTTCACCAATGCATTAGTTAACATATTTAGCCTTATAGGAATGTGTCGATATGTGATATAATCAAAATTCCTTTCCAGTAAGTGAACCTGTAAATACAACCCTAAAATTTGAGGATTTCTGACGAAATAACACCTATTAAGTTGAAGAACAACAAGCTGGGAGTCTAGATTCACAATCAATGCATGAATATTGAGGTCAATAGCCTCAGCGAGTAATTCGATGACGACACTATGTTCAGCGACATTGTTTGTGGTACACCCTAGACAAACACCTTGAATATCCACTAACTCACTATGAAGATCGTAGATAACCCATGTCATGGAGGAAATATTTCAGGTACTGCGACAGGCACCATCAGCGAAACCGATATAAGGTGCAACAGACATCTGCATAAGAAGTAAGAATGACACAATATGGGGAAAATGCTTACACACTAAGCAAAACATGTACAAAATGAAAAACACACTTATACACACAACAATGCACAAAAGACTCATGCATAGTATCTCTTAAGATAAAACCCATTCAAGGGCTCATCGAAAAGGTTACCTTTGTAATCAATTAGCTCATAATCCCCTTTTTGCAATGCTTGTTTGACGATATAGGGCCCATGCCACATGGGTTCAAATTTTCTTGCCCCCAGCTTGTCATTAGCTTGATCATACAACAGGACTAAATCTCCCTCCGTGAAGGAACGCAGATTGACTAGCTTTGATCATACTCTCTCGAGTTTCGTCCAGCCGTTCTAGATAAAGAAGGAATTCTTCCATCGGAGTATTATTTGGGAGCAATTCGACAACTAATTTGAGAGAAGGGATTTCGCATTCAATTAGGAGCATAGTTTCCATACCATAAACCAATTGAAATAGTGTGAATCCAGTCGCATCTTTAACCGAGGTACAGTAGGCCCATAGTGTGGAAAACAACATTAAATGCTAGTTAGACTTGTGCATTCCGATGGTACACTGAAGTATAGTAACCAATACGTTGTTTACGGCTTCAACTTGGCCATTGGCCTGAGGGTAATAAGGCGTTGAGATATCGTGATGCAAGCCTAACTAGGTTGTTAACTCAGTCATCATATAACCACGGAAATGGGAACCATGATCAGTGACTATAGCCTAAGGGACTCTGAACCGGGTAATCACATGATTGAATAGGAATTGCATAGCTGTCTTACCGTCGTTAGATAATGTAGGCATCGCTTTGGCCCATTTCATAAAATAATTGACGAAAACGATGATATATCCATGCCCCCCAGCCGAGTAAGGGTACAAGTCATAAAATCAATGCCCCATTTAGCAAAAGGGAATGTGACGCACACATCTTCCCCTAGTAAATTTGGCACGTGTGATAGGAACGAACAACAAGAATGCAATCCTTAAAAATGGAGGGCCAAAAGTAACCAGCACGAAGGATTTTTTGGGCAGTAGCATAACCAAACATATGACCGCCACATGTGCCAGAGTGGCATTCATTCAAGACTCTTTCAACTTCCTCGAAAGTTAGACAACGACGGAGAATAGAATCAACACCAAGATGGTATAAAGTGTCTCCAACAATACGAGAATGCTGAGAATGGTGACGAATGTGTCGCCGAGCATCCATAGACAAATCAGGATGGAAGGAAGACTTCTGGAGGTAGACAATAATGTCACTGTACCAAGGATCGTGGGTACTAATCAAGAAAAGTGTGTCATCCGGAATGTGGTCCTCTATCTGAGGGGGAGCGGAAGTAGACGGTAACAGACAACTCAACTCAGCAGAGACCAGTGACTTTTTAGACTTGGCAGTAGTAAACTCCAAATCTAACTCTTGAAGGATAACAATCCATTTCGAGTACTTGCCCCCTAGCAATTGGCATGACAAAATGTATGTCATCAAGTTGCAATCTAAAATCACAGTCTTCGTACATAACAAAATATAATGACGAAATCATTGGAAAGCTTGGACAACTGCCAAGGTGAGCTTCTCAACATAAGCATAACAAGATTCAGTGTCGAGAAGGTTGTGGCTAAGATAATAGATGATGTGATAGGAATCATTGTCATTGTCTTGAACCAAAACCATACCAGTAGTACTATCAGCAGCAACTAGATAAAGTGAATAGTCATGATGATAGTTAGGTGGATGCAACAAAGGAGCAGAAACAAGAAGTGTCTTGAGTTGCTCGAATGACCTTTGGGCAATGTCATCCCAAATAAATGGAGTGTTTTGTCATTTTCATATGTTGTTATCATTCATTAAGGAGAATATAGCGATAGCTGAAGCGACATGACGAAGACTTCATCAAACACTGGTATAAGGTAGGCCTCTTCAACGATAACTATTTAAGGAATTAGCTATTGTCTTTGTCTTACTGTGACTAGACCCACTCTAGGGCTAGAAAGGTTGTCTTTGTCCCCAACGGAGTCGCCAACTTGTGAAGCAGGAAAGTTCCCTCTGCGGACAGAGACAACCCCTCTAGCCCTAGAGTGGGTCTATTCACATCAAGACAAAGACAATAGCTAATTCCTTAAATAGTTATCGTTGAAGAGGCCTACCTTATACCGATGTTTGATGAAGTATTTGTCACATTGCTTAAGCTATCTCTATCTTCTCCTTAATGAATGATTTACCTGAAAAACATATGAAAATGATAAAACACACAATAGAGCACAACAACGAACTATTCAACTTGAAGAAACATTCTACAATTGTTTCCCTGCACGGTATTGCCATCGCATCTAAAGTTCACCATTTTGAACGGGCACGCTTGCAGGTCTCTAAGTTGAAAACAGATCTAGCATTTTTGAAGAGATGCAGAGACTCCATCCGTTGGAGTCTCTGCACCGTCTATTTAACATGCTATGCCAGATCTGCTTCTTCAACTTGTCCTGACGATGAACCACACTTGTTGGTTCGAAACGCGTCGACAAAAATCTCTTTCATGTGATTTACGCCGAAGCTCTTCTTAACAACTATGATGGATCACAGAAGCCTCAATTCTACAATTGAAGAAACATTCTATGTATATTCAAACCCACTATTTGAAAGTAAAGAGCATGTTGAAATAGAGGTTCAGAAGTTAGTAATAAAAACACCTCTGAAAACTTTTAGATCCCCTCCACTTTCCCATTCTCCTCCTCCCACTTTTACACCTCCATCTTCACCCACTACTTCACCACCTGCTTCATCATCCTCCACTACATCATCTCCTACCTCTTCTACTGAATCATTTTCTTCCTCATCTTTAGATATGGCATTTTGACCTATAATTCAAGCTAGATATGATGCCATACATCTTCCCAACTAGTTAAACAATTTTCCTTAAGGGTATTTGAAACATCTGCCGAGGTTTAATGGTGAAACCAACTTGAGTGTAGAAGATCATCTAGCTGCATTCCTAGATTTTGTAGGTAATATGAATATAGAGCATGAGGATGTATACATGCATGTATTCGTTCAATCTTTAGAGGGAAATGTTAGGATATGGTTCATGAAACTGAGGGCTGATTAAATTCAATCCTGGAATGATTTAATTAATATATTCAAAAAATCAGTGGGGTGTCAATAAGGATGCAGTTTACTTCCTTACTGAGTCTGAAGAGCTTAAAAGGAACTATGGAGAACCTATGACAGATTTCATTAAACGATTTAATAAACTCTACCACAAAATGCCTCTTGACTGTAAACCTCCTATTGCAACAGCAAAGGTTAGTTTTTCCAAAGCCTATGATGATGAATTTACAGCCATGTTGAGGGAAAGGATATCTCCTACTCTTCAGGATATGCAAACTATTGCTATAGAAGTTGAGGGTAACAAATCAACTTCATCTAAACTCAAAGCTAAAGATGAAAATGTTGAATGAAAACTGAAGCCTAAGGAGGAAGGATCTTCCTCAAAGTCCAAAAGTGATGATAAAAAAATAGAGAAGATCACATCATTACTTAGAAACTTATCTAATAGGATTTCTAAGATTGAAACTCAACCCAAAACTATTCAGCAAGTTGTTGTTAGACCATAGAGTTAGTTTAGAAGAGCCCCTCAAACTTAAATTTTACAGAGGCTTAATACTGATCAACAGATCCAACCTCCTCTAATGATTGATGACCAACAACCAGATGATATTGGTCCTCTAATTTCTGAAGACATAAATAATTTTGATTCTAGATCTATACATAATGCTATTGTTCCTCACCCTTGAAATCATTCTTCTCAAATCAAGAAGACAATCAAATTTATAAATACCGGGCCTTCTCTGAATTCCTAATTAGTGAATTAAATAGAAGATATGATCTTAGACCTAGGGCAGGGCCTGGTAGACCTCCAAAAGGTCCCATTAAAAATGAACCTCAAATAAAATTTGTTGAAACCCAGACAACTATCATTCAACCCTTAAATCATATAGGTGAAACAAGTCAAATTGATAAAAATATTTTGACAACCTTTAATGTTGAAAGATAACTAGAAAGTATTAAAATACCCATTCCCCTAGTTGAACTATCAAAAAATCCAGGGTATAGGAACCAGGTTTCAAAATGGATTCAATCATCCAGTGTGGATGCTAAGGGGGGTGTGATAAGCCTGCAGGACGAAAAACCCTCAGTAGTTTTTGGTCCTAGTTCTGACATGATAGATGAGAATGTACCATAATTTTATGTGACTCTAAAAATTCATGATTTCCTACTATATCACTGTATGCTAGATTCTGGGGCTTCCCATAATCTAATGCCTAAAGTGATCATGGACCAATTGCATTTATAAGTCACTAGAACTTACCATGATGTTTATACTTTTGACTCCAAGAAAGTTCCTTTTATTGGACTCATTAAATATTTGGTGGTAACCTTAGCTCAGATCCCTATCAAAAGTGTGGTTTTAGGCATATTCGTCACTGAAATTCCCCCAAAATATGGCATGCTACTATCAAGATCTTGTTGTGCTAAACTAAGAGGGAGCCTACAAATGGATATTTCTTATGCCACTATTATAGTTTAAGGGGGTGAGCATCTTAGGCTATATAGAGAGGTCATATTTATGAACATTGTTTGTAGAGATGATCAAGCTAGAAATCATCCTACTTATGTTGTTGACCAAGACTTTGGGTGTTTTGAACTATCTGTAAATAATTCACAAAATACTCAACTAACTATTGAAGATATTGTTGATCAATCTAAAACCATTGAAACTGATATTTGGAAAATGTACTTTGATGGTTCTTTCTCAAAAGGAGTAGGAGATGGAATTGTATTAATTTCTCCAGATAAAGAAAACATTACCCAATCATACAAACTTGAATTTGATGTAACCAATAATATAGTAGAGTATGAAGATTTTTTGCTAGGATTGGAGTTAGCAAGAAGTCTTAAGGTGCAGAACTTAAGTGTATACAATGATTTTGAACTTATTGTCACACAATTTTGGCATTAGTGTCAAACAAAGCACCCAAGATTGAGATCTTATAGGAATGAAGTTTAGGATTCAATTTAAATTTTCTTTTCAACATTCAATATCACTGCTATTCCTAGAGATAAAAAATGCATGTAGATTAATTAGTTGTCTCTACAATTTCCTTTAAAATCCTTGATAAGATGCTTGTCCAGTATCAAATTCAAGTCAAGTATAGACCATCTATTCTTGAAAATCTTAAGTACTAGAAAATTTTTGATGATGACAAGAAACTAAAATCCTTTTTGCAAGTCATAGATGGATTCTCAAACATGCAAGTTGAGGAATAACCACTCGATAATCTTGAAATTGACAACAAAATTCAAACACCACAATTTGATTCTACAATTGTTGATCATAACATTTTCCAACACTCTAATAATTTTCTTCCAAAAGGGCTAATCCCTCTTGAGAAGCTCTTTGATCATAATGATTTCCCCAAAAATCCATTTTCTAATTCACCTGATGAAAATATTGAAATTTATAACATTGGAAGTTCTGAAGAGATCATAAACGTTAAAATTTCTGCATCCCTATCAATGGAAGCTAAAGACAAATATTTAGCTCTCCTTAAAGCCTACAAAGATGTTTTTTTCCTGGTCTTATAGTGAATTAAAAACCTATGATACATCTCTTATTGAACACAAAATTCCATTAAAACCAGAGGAAAAACCTTTCAAACAAAAATTGAGAAGAATTAATCTTGTACCTCTTCCTGTAATTGAAAAAGAACTAAAGAAGTTATTGGATGATAAAATAATACCTCCATTAAGATACTCAGATTGGGTAGCCAGTCTAGTTCCAATGAGAAAAAATAATGGTGAAATTATATTATGTGTGGATTTTAGGAATTTGAATAAATCTTCCCTGAAGGACAATTATCCATTGCCTAAGATGGATCAATTACTTTAGAAAGTTTTAGGAGCCCAAAGAATTTCCATGTCAGATGGTTTCTCCGATATAATCAGATTATGGTTAGTCCAGAGGATAGAGAAAAAATTGCATTTACAACCCCATGAGGCACATTCATGTATAATCGGATGCCTTTTGGGTTAACTAATGCTAGAGCCACATTTCAACATGTTATAAACCTTGCATTTGTAGGTAAAATCAACAAGTTTGTTGTTATTTATTTAGATTATTTAACTTTTTTTTCCGATTCTGATGAAAAGCATTTGAAGCATTTGAGAAAGGTTTTTGACAAGTACAAAAAATTTGGGATTTATCTTAATCCGAAGAAGTACTTGTTTGCACTTCAAGAAGGAAAACTTCTCAGCCACATCATTTCTAAAGGAGTAGTCATTGATCCTAAAAGAGTCTCAGTAATTTAGGCACTGATATTACCAAGCAACAAGAAGGAAGTCCAAGCTTTCCTTGGAAAAATTGATTTTTTAAGAAGATTTATCCCTAACTATGCAGAAATAGTTAAGGACATAACTGATATGCTGAAAAAATAATCATGAAATCAAATGGAATTTTCCTACTAGGTATGCATTTGATCATATTAAGAAGGCTATTGCAGAAGCTCCCATCTTAGCCAGTCTAGATTACTCCCAACCTTTCAGTGTCTTTTCTTTTGCTTCTGAAACCACACTAGCTATTGTTCTTTTGCAAAGGAACAAAGATGGAGATGACCAACCCATTGCCTTCTTTAGAAAGGTTATGAGAGATTATGATCTAAAGTATGACATCATTAAAAAACAATCCTACTCTTTAGTTCAAGCTTTGAAAGCCTTTAGATTCTATATCCTCCACTCTTCTATCATTTCCTATGTACCTAATAGTGCTGTCAAAATTGTTCTAACTCAACCTAACACTGATGGAAGGAGAGGGAGATGGATAACTATAATTTTAGAGTATGATCTCATCTTCAAGACTACCAAAATGATAAAATATCAAGGTCTATCCAAGCTCCTTGCTGAATCCAATTGCAATATTTTAGGAATAAATTCTATTTTTCACATCCTAGCTAAGAAGAATCCACAAGAGCCTTCTGAAATCCCCACATAGGAGAATCCACAAAAACCTTCTGAGAACCCAACTGAGAAGAATCCACGAGAACCTTATGAGATCCCCACACAGGAGAATCCACAAGAACCTTCTACATCAGATCAAACAATTTTGATTCACATTGATGAAAATTTTTTATTATCAGATTGGTACTTTGACATTGTGAACTTTCTTGGAGAGTTTGAATGTCCAACTGAATTTAGCATAAATTAGTGTAAAACACTGAAATTGAAAGTTTTTAAGTACTGTATTGTGAATGCAAATTTGTACTGGAAGGATCCTCTTAATATCCTTCTACTTTTCCTAACAGAGAATGAAATAGAAGGGATCATTGATGAATTTCATGCAAGAATTTGTGGAGGCCACTATGCATGGAGGGCCACAACATACAAGATCTTAAGGGCGGGGTTTTATTGGCCTACCCTTTTTGCATAGGTGGGAGAAAAGGTTAGGAGTTGTACACAGTGTCAAATTTTTGCTGGAAAGCAAATATTAGCAGCTCTTCCATTAGTTCTAGTCTTAATCCAAGCACCATTCCTTCAATGGGGATTGGATTTCATTAGTGAAATTCATCCTCCATCAAGAAGTCAACACATATGGATATTGACTACTACAAAATACTTTACCAAGTGGGTAGAAGTCATTCCAGTAAAAAATGCAACTAATATTGTTCTGATCAAGTTCATTTAAGAATATATATTGTCTAGATTTAGATGCCCTTAGGAAATAGCAACAGATTGTAGGTTTTAACCCCATACAGAAATTACCTGCATACGAATTCTAAACCACAAAAAATAAACAATGTGAAAGCATAACACATAAAACACATATACATAGATATTTTCCCCTGGATCCCAAAACCAGGACTACCAGCTTGATTTTTCATTATATTCCTTTCAATGTTAAAATACATATTTATACATGCCGAAGCATCCAATACCATGGACCAAAAACCATCGTGTCCAGAAAAACAAGTGCGAAAATCATGCACAAAACCATAGGTGGGTCCGCCCAACCTATCATAGGGTCCAAAACCAAAAATTTAGTGGGGTACGGGTACACCTCAAACCCCATGTGACCTCCCCCCCTCTAACCCCCAGTTAACTACATGGGTTAGTCGTGGAAAGTATATAACACAAACCAACATTCTCCCACTTGTTGTTTTCTTTCCACAGGGGGCCACAAGAGAGCTTAGTCATTTATCTATCTCTACAACGCCCATTGTTTCTCTACACCAAGAGAACTTCTCAAAGCTCACAGATTTCGTCAATGCATCTGCAGTATTCTTCAAAGTGTCCACCTTTACCAGCAACACCTTTTTGTCTTCTATCATATCCCTCACAAAGTGATACTGAACATCAATGTGCTTTGTCTTTGAATGATAAGCAGGGTTCTTTGCAAGAAAATTGCACTTTGGCTGTCACAGTCTATCCTTATAGCTCCCTGTACTAACCCCATACTTGAACACAATCTCTGCAACCAAACTGCTTCCTTGGTTGCATGAGTGGCTGCCATGTATTCTGCCTCTGTAGTTGATAGTGCCACTACAGATTGTTTCTTACTCATCCAATTGACTGCACCTCCAAATAGGTTAAACACATACCCACTTGTAGATCTTCTCTGATCTAGATCTCCAGCCCAGTCTGCACAACAAAGCCACAAATATCCAACACTCTGTCCAATCCTGGTCTTCCTTGGTAGCACAAACCATAATCACTAGTGCCATGCAAATACTTGAAAATCCACTTCACGTTGTCCAATGCTCCTTTCCTAGTTTTGACATAAACTTGCTCAATACTCCCAGTGCATGTGCAATGTCTGGTCTAGTACAGACCATTGCATACATCAGGCTACCGACTGCACTTGCATATGGAACTCGGGACATGTCCTCTTCCTCTTCTTGTGTCTTGGGACACTGTTCAGTAGATAACCTTACACCTACAGGAATAGGAACCTTCACTGGTTTACTATACTGCATATTAAACCTTTGCAGTATTGTCTCGACATACTTCCTCTGGTTTAACTAGAGCTTCCTCTTTACCCGATCTCTTTGAATTTCCATGCCCAAAATATAGTTCGCAGCACCAAGATCTTTCATGTTGAATTGGGAGGACAATTGGGTCTTCAAATCTTGGATAATTTCTTTGTCATTTCCAACCAGCAACATATCATCCACATACAAGACCAGATAAATAACACGGTCACCATTTAATTTAAAATACACACAGTGATTTTCTTTGCTTCTAGTGAAGCCAAGTCCCCGTATAAATGTATCAAATTTCTGATACCACATCCTTGGTGACTTTTTTAACCCATACAAAGACTTCTTTAACTTGCATACCAGTTCTTTCTTACCCTTCGCTACAAAGCCTTCATGTTGCTTCATGTAGATTTCCTCTTCCAGATCTCCGTGAAGAAATGTTGTCTTCACATCCATCTGTTCTACCTCAAAATCAAAGGCAACAACAACAGATAAAAGTAATCTAATAGAATTTACCTTGGCAACAGGAGAAAAAATATCACCAAAATCAATTCTCGTCACCTGGGAATAACCTTTTGCTACCAACCGAGCTTTGTATTTCTCCACTTTTCCTTCTGAATTTGTCTTCTTTTTGAACAACCATTTGCTGCCAATGGGTTTCCTTCCAGCCGGAAACTCCACTAGATCACAAGCTTCATTTTTGTGCAAAGATGCCATTTCATCAACCATGGCATTTTTCGAGAGTTTTCCATCCTCTGAATCTACTGCTTCCTTCACAGTTCTGGGATCATCGTCAGTAATAGATAAAGAAAAATTTAAACAGAAAGCAGATGGACTATACCTTTCAGGCTGCTTTCTTTCTCGAACTGATCTTCTCATAGCCGGAGTTTGTGGCTCTTCATCTTCTGATTCCTCCTCTGCTGTAGCGTCTAATTATTCCTCCTTTAGCTCAAACTCTATCTTCTTAGGTTCCTTTCGTTGGAATTCATGTTTAATAACATCTTTCACCTCTCTGAACACCACATCTCGACTGTACACAACCTTCCATGTGACTGGGTTCCAAAGCTTATAACCCTTTAAACCATCCTTATACCCAATAAAGATGCACTTTTCAGATTTACTATCCAACTTGGTTCGTTTCTCCTTTGGAACATGTTCATATGCATCACATCCAAATACCCTCAGATGTGAAAGAGAGGGTTTCTTACCAGTCCATACTTCTTGTGGAGTCTTATCCTCCAATGTTGATGAAGGGGACCTGTTGACCAGGTAACATGCAGTATCCATTGCCTCTGCCCAGAATTCCTGTCCTAACCCAACACCACTGAGCATGCTTCTTGCCCTTTCCATCAACGTCTTTTTCATTCTTTCTGCGACTCCATTTTTCTGAGGTGTATATGGAGTAGTATTATGCCGTGCTATACCACACTTCTTACAGAATTCTTCAAATTCCTTGTTGCAAAATTCTCCACCATTATCTGTCCTCAACACCTTTATCTTCTTCTCTGTCTGATTTTCCACCAGAGCCTTAAA